>PVKM010005739.1:0-46811 GCA_004027735.1 Carollia perspicillata | reverse complement strand
TGTGGCCAGCCCTGACTGAGAAAGACTTTTTGACTTTTGGGGAATGGGGTACATGGAGAGCAGGGCAGTGGCTCAGACCTGCAGTGTGGGTACCACATAGGGAGTTTTTTAAGAGGGGAGCTGAGGCATGACTGAGTAGGGAACACATGCATGTTTGTAGCTGCCCTGCCAACAAAGAGGCCACATTCAAAGCATGGTTCATATCCACTAAACCCAGCTGGTCAGGAAGAGTATTACATTGCACGATGAAGAGGTTGGAGACCCCACATGGTATGGCTAACAAGCTGAGCCACTATGTGCAGAATGGAAGGTTTGGGTCTGGCCTCGTTCAAGAGCAGTGAGCCAGGAACTGGACTGGCTAGAGCTGAGCACCTGAGATTCTGTGCATCCAGGCAGGGCCACCCAGACCACAGAATACAACCCTCTGGAAAGGGGAAGTTGTAACCATCCTTCACCTGCAGGATTGCAATCCTTGCAGAACAGTAAGGCTAGGCTCCAGAACCCTTGCTGGGTGCATACCACAAGAGAAAGAAAGAGCATCTCCAAAGGAGCCCTTTACAAACTTTTATGAGGTGCTATGCTGGTTCCTCTTCTGTCCCTATTCAACTAAAAGCAGCTGAGTAGAGAGATTAGAAATCGGTGCAGTAAGAGTTATTCAGAACCCCACCCAGCCTCAGCTGTCACAAAGAGCTGCCATCAGCACCAAGCAGGAAAAAGCTGACCTTTTATAGAGATTGGCTCCACACATGAAACAGACAGCTAATTCATCAGAAACTATACAATAGTGGAAATAATCTGGGGCAGACCAAGACATGTGGTGCAGGGGCAGGGAATATAACCATCTTCCCTGAATGCTGAACAGTACCTCCTGGGTTTGACCCAGAGATCCCACCCTCCTGATCACACCAGAATCCCTTCTGGAGACCAGTGGAAGTGGTACATGCAGTGCTGCTGGATGCTAGGTGAACCACTCCTGGGCCTTGTGCTGATAAAAAGCCAACAGGGCAGAAGTGTGGGGACCAGCCAAGCCTGAAGGAGAGAGACACAAACTGTAGATTGCTTGTAGCCTCAAACAGGCTGCCTAAAGCAAGACTGGGACAACAGCTAACATGAGAGATGGATTCTGAAGGAGAAGGCAGTAGGCTGCAAACACCAGACTCTACTGAGATGAATTCCACCTCATTCATTTTTATTATTAGCACTATTTTTTTCACCTGCATAGCTTTTTAAGTTTCTTTGTCTTCATTTTTTTCAGTTATTTCACTATTTCTTATGTTATTTCTCCCTTCCCTTACTCCATTTTGCCTTCATCTTTCTTTTTTCTTATTTTGTTTAAAATTTTATCTTTTCCCTTTGTACATATTGTTTCTATTCCTCGTTCTTACTATTTTCTCTCCTTCCATCCTCTCAAAACCATCTTTCCATCTGTAAGTCATCTCACATTCGTTTTCCCTTTCTTATATTATCCTTATTGTCACCCCACCTTTATTAATACTTGCTTGATTGTCATTGATACTGGAGTTGTTGTAGCATTTCTTCAATACTCTTCCTAGGTGTTCACTATTTTTTATTTACATATTTTGTTTTTGAAGAAAGAAGTTGAGGAAGATACAAATAAATATGAGCATATACACTGTTTGTGGATTGGAAGAATTAACATCATTAAAATATTCATACTACCCAAAACAATATATAGACACCAATGGCATATTTCACTGACCTAGAACAAATAATCCAAAAATTTATATGGAACCGAAAAAAGACCCCTAATAGCCTCAGTAATCTTGAGAAAGAAAAATGAAGTACAATCACTATGGAAAACAGTATGGAATTTTCTCAGAAAACTAAAAATGGAACTGCCTTTTGACCCAGCAATTTCACTGCTAGCATTATATCCTAAGAACCCTGAAACACCAATCGAAAAGAACCTGTGCACCCCAATGTTCATAGCAGCACAATTTACAATAGCCAAGTGCTGGAAGCAACCTAGATGCCCATCAGTAAATGAATGGGTCAAAAAACTACGGTACATATACACAGTGGAATCTATGCAGCAGAAAGAAAGAAGGAGCTCCTACCCTATGCAACAGCATGAATGGAACTGGAAAGAATTTTGCTAAGCGAAATCAGGCGGTGAAAGACAAATACCATATGATCTCACCTTGAACAGGAACCAAATCAACAAAACAAACAAACAGGCAAAATATAACCAAAGACACTGGAATAGGGAACAAGCTGACAGTGACCACAGGGGAGAGGGGAGGGAATTACAGGGGAAAAGGGGAAGGGTTTGCAGGAACAAGTATAGAGGACACATGGACAAAAACAAGGTGGGTGTGGAAATGGGAGGGAGGTGGGGTAGGCTGGGGGAGTAGGCTGGGATGGAGGTAAAAGGCAGAAAACTGTACTTGAACAACAATTAGAAAAAAATTTTTAAAAAAAGGAAATCAAAGTAGGAGGGTTCACAGTATCTCATATCAAACTATCCTTACAAGGCCACTGTAATCAAAACACCCTGGTACTGGTATGAGAACAGACACATAGATCAATGGATCAGAGCACAGCATGCAGAAAAAAACCTGTGTCTCTATGGTCAATTAATATATGACAAAGGGAGAATGAGCATACAATGGAGTAAAAACAACCTCTTTGATAAATGGCATTGAGAGAACTGGACTGGTACATGCAAAAAAATGAAACTAGAGCATCAATTTATGCCACACATAAGAATAAACTCAAAATGAATTAAAAACTTGAATATGTCATGATACTATAAAAATCTTAGTAGAAAACATGGGCAGTAAAGTTTCAGTTGTCCCTTGTAGCAATACTTTTACTGATGTATCTCCTAGGGCAAAGGAAATAAAGGAAAAAATAAACAAACAGGACTACATCAAATTAAACAGCTTCTGCATGGATAAAGAAACCATCATCAACATTAAAAGGGAACCGACTGTATGGGAGAATGTATTTCCCAATGATACGTTGGACAAGGGTTTAATCTCCAAAATATATGAAGAACTCATAGGACTCAACATGAGGAAAACAATCCAATAAAAATCGGATGGACATGAATAGACACTTCCATAAGGAAGACTCATAGATGGCCCACAGAAAGGTGAAAAGATGCTCAACATTACTAGCTATCAGAGAGTTACAAATTAAAGCCACAATGAGATATCATGTCACTTGAGTTGGAATGGGTATCATTAATAAATCAACAAACAACAAGCGCTGGCAAGGATGTGAGAAAAGAGAACACTAGTGCTCTGTTGGTGGGAATGCAGACTGGTGCAGTCCCTGTGAAAAACAGTATGGAATTTCCTCAGAAAATAAAAAATGGAACTGCCTTTTGATCCAGTGACTCCACTGATGGGAAGATGAGGTCTGTCCAGATGGTATCCAACCAAGCAATGTGAAAAATAAAGACATTTCTTGAAGAAGATACAAAATACAGAAAGCAATATGACAATGGCACCTCAGTCCCCTTGAAGTAGACACATTGGGACTTTACATAGTTCTCCCAATTGCCATCGCTGCCCTGTCATATTTTCCTGAATCTCATTGACAGTCTGAAACCTCTTCCCTTTCAAAGGTGATTAGTTTTGGGAAAAGCCTGAAGCCACAGGGCACAAATTTGGGCTGCAGCGGGTAGTGAGTCACTTAAGTGATTTGTTGTTTCACCAAAAAACTCTGCATAAGATGTGATGATTTAGTGAGTTCATTGTGGTAATGAAGCTGCCAACCACCAGTTGCCCATAGCTGTTGCCTTCTGAATAGCTTCTGTGGAAGAATGTTCGAGCTTAATGCAAACTTTGGTATGGATTTGCTCAATCATTTTCAGTGTGATGGCCACACAATATACATACTTACTCAACAGTGTCTACCATCTGCACTGACTAGTACAATGAAGTCCTCATTGTTCACACATGTGCATTCCAGTTCACTCCTCTTAGCTGCCAGGTTACATTGATGACATATAAAATGTTCTTGTTATATTAACAATGGCTGAACTTTTTCCAGACAAAGTTCATATACCATAACAATCCTGAAGCACCAATTCAAAAGAACTTATGTACCCCTATGTTCATAGCAACGCTATTTAAACCAGCCAAGTGCTGGAAACAACCTAAATGTCCATTAGTAAAAGAGTGGATCAAAAAACTTTGGAACATTTACATAATGGAATACTACATAGGAAAGAAAAAAACTCCTACCTTCTGTGACAGCATGGATGGAACTGGAGAATATTATGCTAAGAGAAATAAGCCAGTTGGTGAAAGATAAATTTTATATGATCTTGGTTATAAGAAGAATCTAATGAGCAAAATAAACTAATGAGAAAAATAGAACCTGAGACATGGAAACATGGAACAGAATGACAGTGGCCAGAGAGGCAGAGTGATGGTGGAAAAAAGGGGGATGGGCTAGTCAAAAAACATGTATGAATGACCCGTGAACATGGGCCATGTTGTGGGGACTGACTGTGGGAGCGGGGGGTGGGCGAGGCTGAGGAAGGCAAAGGGGGAAAATTGGGACGACTGTAATAGAATAACAATTTAAAACAGAAAAAAAAACACTTTAAATCTTAGAAATCTGGAATGGTAATGAAGACTATGCAAACAAATGTTAGCATTTTACATATAAAAATAAATGTGAAATTTTAAGTTTCAAAAAAAGAAATATAAATAATCTATTTACTATAAGGAGGTAAAGTGATAAGTAATTTTAAAGAAAGATTATAGCAAATGTATCTTGCCAGATATTTTAATTTGTCATAATTATATTTAGCTGATTTCTCCTAGAGACAGTTGCCAATAGTTACCATCTTAACCTATACTGATTTAATCTAGTTGCTCTCACCATTACTTTTACATTTGTGATCTTCTGCAATGGTTTATGGTCTATCTGGCACTGTCTCCCCTATTTCCTCATAGATTACCTGCTTTTTGGCACTTTAAGATATGGGAAACAATCCATTTTCTTAATTACCTTATCTCGAAGTGAGTTTTCTAAAGTCTGGAAAAATATTGATTTTTGGTAAGGTCTGACTGCAACTGGAAATATTTTTTAAATATTTTATTTTATTTATGTTTTAGCAGAGGGGGGAGGGAGGCAGAGAGGAAGAGAAACATTGATATGAGAGAGAAATATCAGCCAGCTACCTCTTGCACATGCACTGACTGGGGACTGTATCCACAACCCAGGCATGTGCCCTCACCTGGAATCGAAGCTGCGACCCTTCACTCTGCTGGATGATGCCCAACCAGCTGAACCACACAAGTCAGGGCTAAAATTATTCCTAACAAGATTATTATGCCTATTTACCTTTTAGTTTTAATCATCTTAGTGACTGCATATTGATTCAACAACAAATGAAATTTAAAATTATTTGTTAAACACATATTATTGCATCAGCTTTCTATGTCTTAAACACAAAAACAAAGCAAAATAGAACTTATAAAATAGCATGCCTGTATCAGTAAGGGTGAATTTGTCAGTGATGGACATAGAGGCTCCCTAATTTTCCCTGCCTGCTTCTAGCTAGTTCTTTGGGCATTTGCCTATTATCTCTTACCTGGTGCTTTTCTTTCACATTTAGTTTTTCAAGACAAATACAAAAATCTTTGTAAAAGACAATACTGAGGGATTTATTCTCTATCCAAATGTTTTTAAAGAAAATATATTTTGCCTGTTGTTCTGTAATACAGTTTTAACAAACTGACCAAAAACAGTCTTTCTGCGGTGGTGATGGTTGTGTGTTTCATTTTTGATATCCCATACAATGTTATCTCAGTAAGTTACAAGGAGTTGTTTTTATTTATTTTGCTTTTTACTAGAATTTGGGAAAGTAGAATAATAACCTCATATTTTGACCATCTCTAGCTGACATCTTTTATAAGAGTTCACCCTACATTCTCATTTTGTAGGGCGGGGTTTTCTGAAGAAAGCACTTATTCTACCGCATAATTACTTTCTTTAATTTATCACAGAGAAATTTCTTTTATTTAGTAGGTAATATTTTAAAGCCTAATCTTTGTACCTTTTTCTTGCATTGAATCTCCATAATGACCACAGAGTGGGAGTTGGTTCTGTCTGTTTTTGTACCAATGTTGTATCATTCATCTAGTACTTGTGGATAGAATTTCTTTACTAAGCACACTCAGGGTCTGATATGCTTTAGTCTGTAGTACTTCTAAATGTCAGGCATATAGGCGTACAAGGACACATAGTCATCAAATACTGCTGTTCACTGCCTGACCAAGAATGTCAAATACAAACTAACATTTACAGAAATGGGCATAAGAATGGATAGTATTTCTAAAATGTATTCACTTTATATTATTCCTCTCCAAGATTTTTTTCTCTGTTATGCTAAATACACAGCTTGATCATTTGGACAATATAAGAATTGTTTTGACTTGAAGATTGTATTGAGCAGTATTGGTATATTGAGTTAGAAACAAAATTAATAGCTTTCACATATGTTGCCCTTTGCAGTTACAGTGTACTTTTAGTTACATTTTGTCACATTTGATTTTGTAATAGTCAAACTAGAAAGTGTTTTCAAACAACACATCTATTCTAGGGCATATCATAAGTGGGGGTGAGGGTGAGGGTGAGCATGGCAGGGTTTAAAAGAAAGTGGAACATACAGGCTTTGGGCCTGTATGTAGATATTTTGAGCCAGATTCTGCAATGCTACTCTTGAGAATTTCTAAACTACCCATAGTTGTTAAATCGATGGCCCACAGTAGTAGTCTTCAAAATATGGTCCCCACATTAGCATCACCTTATCAGATGGGGTTTAGTGGAAAACAAATCTCTAGGCTTCATCCAAATGTGCTGAATTAGAAAGCCCAGGCTGTATGGCAATCTGTCTTTTAAGAAGCTCTGCTGGGGACTCTGACACATGCCAAAGTGTGAGACCCACTTGTCTGCAGCCCTGGTTCACAAAAATTTGAGCATCAGGGCACTTGCATTAGCACCTGCTCTTCTTACAAGCCTACCAAATTAGCACCTCATTAAGGAGGGAGAAGTCTTCACAAATGAATTTTTGAAAATTCTACAGGTGAATGAAATCAATGCATATTAATGTTTGAGAAGCACCAATGTAGTCTAGTCCATAAAGTTTGTAATTAACTAAGCTTCTGCATTTTCCAGCTTCTGACCTATTCGGTCTTCTCTCCCAGCATTTCTGCCTCCCTTTTCTTTATCCCTACATTTTGTACTATTGTTAAAAACCATTTCATTCCACAATGACCCCTAATACGCCTGACATCTAAAGCCACTCTAACACTAAACAGCTGGTCCTCTAGAAATCCTTATTCATCTTTCCAGAGAAGTAGCTTCATACATATCAGAATGTGGACTGATATTAATACTGACGCCCAGTACATTTTCACTCTTTCAAGTCCACCTGCCACATTGGAGTCATTGTTACCTCCAAAGTTTTAATATTACCATGTTTATTCCATAGTCAAAAATATTTAATAGCTTTCTGTACAAAATCTAAAACCTATATATTTGCAAGAATAGTTGAGACCCACTCTTCTTTTAACTACTACCAATCCATGCTTCAGCTTTGCTCTATTATCATGTACTCAGCTACATGTGGGGATTCTCACTTTAATCGCTCTTTCATGCTCTGGATCTCCTATTCAGTCCCAGGTCCTCTAGAAGTTTTTCCTTCCCACCCTCATATTCTAAGCTAAACTCTATGCAATTTGTTAAAGATTTCATTTATTTATTTTTAGAGAGAGGGGAAGGGAGGGAGAAAGAGAGAGAAGGAAACATCAACCTGTAGTTGCCTCTCATGCTCCCCTCACTGGGGACCCGGCCCACAGCCCAGCCATGCACCCTCAACCAGGAATGGAACTGACGACCCTTCAGTCTGAAGTCCGGCGCCGAATCCACCGAGCCACACCAGCCAGGGCTTCAAGAGATTCAAGCCTCTCTTGCCAGCAATAGTTATTCTGTCTTGCCATGTCCAAAAAACATGATCATCATGTGTGAGTTCCTTTAATTTCCAGTAAATACTGACCTTAACCTTCTCATTGTTTCTTATCTATTGTGGGGTTCAAATATTAGCTGACCATAGAAGAAAAAAATAACTACCACAGCAGGCTGATTATACACCAAATTGTAAACTGGTATAAGGTGCTGTATACAAGAAGATAATTCCAGTATTTTTGTAATTATTATGCATTTCACATCTGTAGAAATGGCAGGTGGGTGTTGAGAATAGATTATAAAATTTATACCAGGAAAAAAGGAAACTCCTGGTGGATTACACCAAACATTGATAAAGACTGTGAATTTAGTACATACAGGGTAGGGTAAAAATAAGTTTACAACTGTGAGACCAAAACATAGTTTATTCTTCCAAATGAAGAAAGAAGTGACTTCAAAAGAACTAGATGAAGCAGAGGCAAGCAATTTATCTCATAGAGTTTAGAGTAATGATTATATGGATATGCAACAGCATGAAAAACTCATAGAAACCTTAAAAAAAGCCCAGTCAGAAATAAAGAATGTGATATCAGAAACAAATAATACAATGGAAGGAAGAAGCAGTAGGTTAAGTGAAGTAGAGGATCAAATTAGTGATTTTGAAGACAAAATAGATAAAAACACCCAGGCAGAGCATCAAAAAGAAAAAGGAATTTAAAAATATATGAGGAGAGCTTAAGAGTCATGGTGGACAACATGAAGCATAACAACATAAACATCGTGGGAATACCAGAAGGAGAAGAGAGTAAGCAAGGGATTAAGAACCTATTTGAAGAAATAATGACTGAAAACTTCCCAAATGTGGTGAAGGAAAAAGACACACAAGTCCAGGAAGCTCAGAGAGTCCAAACAACTTTGAACAAAAGAGCCTATACCAAGACACATAATAATTGAAATGACAAGGCTTAGCCCTGGCAGGTGTGGCCCAGTGGATTGAGTTCTGGTCTGTGAACTAAAAGGTTGCCAGTTTGATCCCAGTCAGGGCACATGCCTGTGTTTAGGCCAGGTCCCCAGTGGGGGGCATGCAAGAGACAACCACACACTGATGTTTCTCTCCCTCTTTTTCTCCCTCCCTTCCCCTGTCTCTAACAAATATTTAAAAATAAAATATTAAAAAAGAGAAAGGAATGGCAAGGTTTAAAGACAAGGAGAGAATACTAAAAAACACAAGAGAAAAGCAGGTAGTTACCTACAAGGGAACACTAATTAGACTGTCATCTAATTACTCAACAGAAACATTTCAGGATAGAAGGGGGTGGTGTGAAATATTCAAGGTGATGAAAAACAATGATGTACAACCAAGGCTACTTTACCCAGCAAGGCTATCACTTAAAAATCAAAGGTGAAGTATGGAGCTTCCCTGATAAGAAAAAACTAAAAGTGTTTGTTAACACCAAACCAGTACTACAACAAATGTTAAAGGGCTTGCTTTAAGCAAAAGAAGAAAAAGAGAAACTATTTTAACAATAAAATGCTACTAACTGTGTACTTATTGATAATAACTTTAAATGTAAATAGCTTAAATGCTCCACCAAAAGACATAGGGTAGCTGAATATGCTGCCTTTAAGATGACCATCTCAGATTGAAAGACACACACAAACTAAAAGTAAAGGAATGGAAAAAGTTATTTCATGCAAATTGAAAAGAATAAAAACCTGGGATAGCAGTACTTATATCCAACAGAGTAGACTTTGACACCAAGACTGTAGTAAGACACAAAGAAAAGAAACTACAAATAGTAAAAGAAAAAATTTAACAAGAGGATATAAACCTAGAAAACATTTACTCACCCAACACAGGATATTTTGGTGAAGCAAATCTTGATGGACATAAAGGGAGAGAACAACATCCATACAGTCAAAGTAAGGAATTTTAATACCTCTTTGACTTCTATAAATACATCTTCTGGACAAAAAGTCAACAGGAGACAGTGGCTTTAAAAGACACACTAGATAAAATTAATTTAATTGATATAGTCAGAGCATATCATCCCAAAGCAGCAGAATATACATACTTTTCAAGTGCATATGGAATGTTTTCTGGGGTAGATCCTAGAATGTTTTCTGGGATCCCAAACAAATTTCAAAAAATTTAAGAATATTGAAATCATATCAAGCATCTTCTCTGACAATGATGCCATGAAACTAGAAATCAATCACAAGAAGAACACTGGAAAACATACAAAGACATGGAAACTAAATAATGTGTTATTATACATGAACGGGCTAATAATGACATCAAGGAATAAATCAAAAGATATGTTAACACATATTAAAATGAGGATACAACAATCCCAAAATTTGTGGCACATTGCTAAGGCAATCCTAAGAGGGAAATACATTGCACCACAGGCCTATCTCGAAAGAAAGGAAGGAAAGAAGGAAAGAAAGAAGGAAGGAAGGAAGGAAGGAAGGAAGGAAGGAAGGAAGGAAGGAAGGAAGGAAGGAAGGAAGGAAAGAAGGAAAAGGAAAGGAAAGGAAAGGAAAAAAGAGAAAGAAAAAAAAGCTTAAACAATCTAACTTCAGATTTAAAGAAACTTGAAAAAGAAAAAGAAAATTGAAGCCCAAAGTGAGTAGAAAGGAGGAAATAATAAAGATCAGAACAGAAATAAATGAAATAGAGTCTAAAACAATTATACAAAAGATCAATGAATCCAAGAGCTGGTTCTTTAAAAAGATGAACAAGATTGACAAATGTTTATCCAGACTAATCAAGGAAGAAAGAGAAAGAACCCAAATAAAGAAATTGAGAAACGAAGGAGAATAAATAACAACTAATACCAAAGAAATAGAAAAAATAAATGTAAGAAAATATTATGAACTCTGTGCTAACAAAGTAGACAACTTGGACAAAATGGGTAAATTCCCAGAAGCATACAATTTTCCAGAACTATATCAGGAAGAAACAAGAGAATCTGAATAGACAGATTACACACAATGAAATTGAAGCAATAATAATAATAAAAAAACCTCCCAACAAACAAAAGCCTTGGACCAAATGACTCACAAGTGAATTTTACCACACATTCTGAGAACTAACACCTCTCCTTCTCAAAATATTTTATAAAATTCAAGAAGAGGGATGTCTCCCAAGCTCATTTCATGAGGCCAGCATTATCCTCATCTCAAAACAGATAAAGACACTACAAAGAAAGAAAATTATAAGCCAATAACCCTGATGAATATAGATGCTCAAATCCTCAACAAAATATTAGCAAACTTAATACAGCAGTGCATCAAAAAGATCATACACCATGATCAAGTGTGATTTATTCAGGGAATGCAAGGTTGGTACAACATTCACAAATCAGTAAATGTGATTCACCACATAAACAAAATGAAGGATAAAAACCATCTGATCAGATCAATAGATGCAGGAAAAACATTTGATAAAATCTAGCACCTATTTATGATTTAAAAAAAAAAAACTCTGTGCAAAGTGGGATTAGAAGGAACACACCTAAACATAATAAAGGCCGTATATGACAAACCCACTGTCAGCATCATACTCAATGGGCAAAATCTGCAAGTTTTCCCCTTAAGATTGGTAACAAGACAAGGATGTCTGTTTTCGCCTCTTTTATTCAACATAGTACTAGAGTCTTAGAGAAAGAAATAAAAGACATCCAAATTGTAAAGGAAGAAGTAAAACTGTCATTATTTGCAGATGACATAAAATTATTCATAGAAACTCACAAAAATTCCACCAAGAAACTACTAGAACTGATACATTAATTCAGCACAGTAGCAGGGTACAAAATTAATATTCAGAAGTCAGTTGCACCTTTATATGCCAATAATGAACTAACAGAAAGGGAAATTGAGAAATTATTCCATTCACAATTGCTACAGAAAGAATAAAGTACCGAAGAATAAACCTAACCAAGGATGTAAAAGACTTGTACTCAGAAAACTATAAGACACTGAAGAAAGAAATTGAAGAATATACAAATAAATGGAAGCACATACCATGTTCATGGAAAGGAAGAATTAAATTGTGAAAATGTCCATACTACACAAAGCAATATATAGATTCAATGAAATTCCTATCAAGATTCCAATGATGCATTTCATAGAGCTAGAACAAATATTTCAAAAAACTGATATGGAGCCACAAAAGGCCCCACGTAGCAATCCTGTGAAAGAACAAAGTTGAAGGACTCACACTACCTAATACGAAACTATGCTATAGGACCATAGTAATCAAAACAGCATGGTACTATCATAAAAACAGAAATATAGATCAATGGAACAGAATAGAGAGCCAAGATATAAACCCACACATTTATAGTCAATTAATATTTGACAGAGGAAGTAAGCACCTACAATGCACTAAAGATAGTTTACTTAATAAACAGTTTTGGGAAAATGGAAGTGATATATATAGAGAGAGAGAAAAATGAAACTAGCCACCTTCTTGCATCACACACAAAAATAAATTCAAAATTGTTCAAAGACTTAAATGTTAGACCCAAAATCATAAAAAATTTATAAGGAAACATATGCTGCAAAATCTCAGACATTGCTCATAACAATATTTTATCAGATATATCTACCCAGGCAAGGGGAAAAAAGAAAAAATGAAACTAATAGGACTACATCTAAATACACAGTTTTTGCACAATGAAGTAAATTATGAACAAAATAAGAGATTACTCACAGAATGGGGGAATATATTAACTGATACATCTGGTGAGGTGTTAATAACCAAAATTTATAACATACTAACAAAACTCAACACCAAAAATACAAACAACCCAATAAAAAAATGGGCAAAGGACCTGAATAGACAGTTCTCCAGAGAGAATATACAGATGGCTAACAGACATGAAAAGATGTTCAATGTCACTAATCATCAGAGAAATGCAAATTAAAACCACAAAGAGATATCATCTTACACCTGTCAGAATGGCTATCGTCAATAAATCAACAAAAACAACTTCTGGCAAGGATGTGGAGAAAGGGGAACCCTCACGCACTGTTGGTGGGAATGCAGATTGGGGCTGCCACTGTGGAAAGCAGTATGGAGACAGATACCTCAAAAAATTAAAATGGCTCTGCCTTTTGACCCAAGGATCCCACTTCTGGGAGTATATCCAAAGGAACCCTGAACACTAATTTGAAAGATTATAAGCATGCCTATGTTCATTGCAACATTATTTACAATCAGCAAGATATGGAAGCAGGCCATGTGTCCATCAGTAGATGAGTGGATAAAACAACTATGGCACATTTACCCAATGGAATACTACTCAGCAAAAAAAAAAAGAAGAAGAAGAAAATTTTACCCTTTGTGACAGTATGGATCAACCTGAAGAACATTACGCTATGTGAAATAAGCCAGTCAGAGAAAGACAACTATAATATAATTCCACTCATATGTGGAATTGAATGAACAAACTGAACTAACAAGGAAAATGAGGACAGCTCACAGATGGAGAGTAAAATGACAGCTAGTAAAGAGGGCAGGAGGTTAGGGACTGGAGGGTTTGAGCAAAAAGGAAAAAGAACTCATAGACATCAACAACAATGTGGTAATTGCTTCGGGGAAGGGGCTATAAGGGGACTAAATGGTAATGGAAAGATGCAATAAATATTAGATGAGAAAACACACTCTATTCTTGCATTATGATTTATTAGTTGTTGTATTATTTTTGTATGAATAACTATAAGCCTATTTTTGCCCTATCTTGAATTAGTATGAACAACTAAACTAGGAGTGTCCCTACTGCTTGCTCCATTATTTGACTGAAAACTGATGCCAATAGTCACCTATTTAAAAGAAGTTGAAATAATGGAACTGTCTTGGTAAACAATAAATGAAGGAATCAAGTGAATCAGAAAGAGAATATAGATTTATTACATGGACCTGCTTAATTACACATACTCCAGAAAGCTCTATGGATTGGCTCTTGACACCATAGCACCAGGGTCATTGTCCTGACATTAAAATTGGATATTTTTCTTTATTTTTTCCACTGGACTATAAATTCTTCAAAAGATTACAGTTATTCAGCCAATTTATTTTAATACTAAACCCATATTACCTTTTTATTTAAAATGAGGCACCACAGCTTGCTTTATTTTTATTTTAAACCACATTATTAAATATAAATTTCATGATTAACATGTAATATTATTTTAAATTTAATCTTAATTACATTAATGATATATGTTAGCTATTTTTCATTCATTGTTAATTTTGAGATTTATGCATGTTGGTTTACTAGCTCTCAATTTTTTTAGTTTCTCTATATATTGCATTATATATATATATATATTACCATCTAAATAGTTTCTAGCTTTTCCCTACAATCAAAAATATTTTCATAGTTATCTTCTTATGTGTTTTATGGTGTATGTGAACAAAACTTTCTTTATGGTTTCTCTCTTCTACCTAAATAAGAAGAGATACCTGATATTTAATTTTAGCAATTTCCATCAGGATTATACAAGTTTCTTACTAATCTAGAATAGTATGATGCTGTTGCTTGTTTTTAATATTTTTCTTAATATTTAACAACAAATAATTGAATTTTTTTCTGTGCTATTGGCTGTATTTCCCCTTTTATGATATGTCTTCCTATGTGTATCCCATTTCTCTTACTTTTTTCTTATCAAATATTTCATATATTCTGTAGGCTAATACTTTGTCAGTTATCTGTGTTACAAATATCTTTGAATTCCTGAGTGATCATTAACATCATATATGATATCCAGTGTTCTATAAAGCAGATTAACTTGATTTAATCAAATCTATCATAATGTCCTATTTTCTTTGAGATTAAAACAACTACCACGTACATATTTGTTCTTAAATTTCTGCCTTGTATTCATAGAAGTTACACTTCAATAAAGTATGAAGTAGAAATCTCACAACATTTTTTAAGTATGAAAAGTTTTCAGGAGCTGGGGTTGGACAGAGCAGGGTAGAGGGACAGGGCAGGGGAGAGCAATAGGGAAGGTAAATGGGGACAACTGCAACTGAAAAACAATAAAAAAATAAATTAAATTAAAGAAAAAAAGATGCACTGTTTTGTGTGGACCAGTGCATTGAATGCCAGCCTGCAAACCAAAGGGGTCATCGGTTTGATTCCCAGTCAGGGCACATACCTGGATAGCGGACCAGGTCCCCAGTAGGGGGCATGCAAGAGGCAATCACACATTGATGTTTCTCTCCCTCTCTTTCTCCTTCCCTCCCTACCTTCTCAAAAAATAAATAAATAAAAATATTTTAAAAAGAAAATAAGACAAGTCAATTATCCTAGCACTGTTCCTTAACTAGTTCATCTTTGAACTAATGATTGTTAATTGTGCCCATATAATATAACAACTTATTATGTAGGATTTTCTCTATTTCTTTTTTATTTTTAGTATTTTTATTAATTATGCTATTACAATTTTCCCAATTTTCCCCTGTATCCCCCTCCACCCAGCCCCTCCAATCCTCCAGCATCCCCTCGCCCCAAGTTCATGTCCATGGGCTGTATATAAAAGTTCTTTGAGTTCTCTGTTTCTTATACCATTTTTATCTCTTCCCATCTATTTTATGTCTACTAATTATGCTTCTTCTCCCCTGTACCTTTCCCCTCATTCCTCCCTCACCCATCTCCACTGAAATCCCTCTGTGTTATTTGCATTTCTCTGATACTGTTTCTGTTCCTGTTCCAGTTGTTTGCTGAGTTTTTGTTTTCATTGTTTTTCTTTTCTTTTAGGTTCATTTGTTGATAGTTGTGAGTTTGCTGTCATTTTAATGTTCAGAGTTTTGATCTTCATCTTTTTCTTAGATAAGTCCCTTTAACATTTTATATAATAAGGGCTTGGTGATGATTAATTCCTTTAACTTGACCTTATCTGGGAAACACTTTATCTGCCCTTCCATTCTAAATGAAAGCTTTGCCGGATAGAGTAATCTTGGATATAGGTCCTTGCCTTTCATGACTTCAAATATTTTTTTCCAGCCCCTTCTTGACTGCAAGGTTTCTTTTGAGAAATCATCTGATATCTTAAGGAACACTATCTCCTTTTCTCTTGCCTTTTTTAGGATTTTCTCTTTGTCATTAATCTGTGATAACTTAATGGTGATGTGCCTTCATGTGTTTCTTTTTGGGTCCAACTTCTTTGGGACTCTCTGGGCTTCCTGGACTTCCTGGAAGTCTATTTCCTTCGCCAGATTGGGGAAGTTTTCCTTCATTATTTGTTCAAATAAGTTTTCAATTTCTTTCTGTTGTTCTTCTCCTTCTGGAAACCCTATAATTCAGATATTGGAATGTTTCAGGTTGTCCCAGAGATTCCTCAGCCTCTCTTCATTTTTTTTGATTCTTATTTCTTCGTTTTCTTCCAGTTGGATGTTTACTTCTTCCTTTTGTTCCAAATCATTGCTTTGAGCCCTGGTTTCCTTCCTGTAACTGTTGGTTCCCTGAATATTTTGCTTTATTTCATTTTGGCTATCTTTCATTTGTTCTTTCATTTTTCAACCAAGGTCAATCAGTTCTGTGAGCACTTTGATTACCAGGGCTTTAAATTCTCCATCAGATAGGTTGGCAATCTCCTCACCACTTAGTTCTAAGGTTTTGCTCTGTTCTTGCATTTGGGCCATATTTCTTTGTCTTGGTACAGGTGCAAGATTCTAAGGGGATGGGGCCTTAGGTACTCACCTGGGCAGGGCACCCATCCTTGCTGAGCTGCCTGTCGGGGAGGAGCCAGAGAGGGAACAGTGCAGCTCAGCTGCTTGTCTCTAGTGCACTTTTCAATGATCTTTCATGTGAGACTGGGAGAAACTCCCACTGTTTCAACCCCAGCCATAGCCCACAGTCAGCTCTGAGTCTCAGTTTTCCCCTTAAGTCAGCCCCTGCCGCACAGCCCGCTGAGCTGGCAGCCAGCCCCACCTCTGTTGTCTGCCAGGTTGCTGAAGTTTTTGTGAGTCAGCCTGCACTGTCCACTGCCTTACTGCTCTGATTATTCTGGTTGATTTTCTCTTTAATTCCTTGGCTATAGGAGTTCCATGCAGTTTGATTTTCTGGTATTTTTGGTTGTTTATTGATTTTAGATTGATTGTTATCCTCTTTTTGGTTGTGCAGGGAAGTGAAGGGTTCCTACCTACACCTCCATCTTAGCTTGAACTGCTGTTTTTTTTTTCTATTTCTGCGGTTTTAACTCTGATTAATAGATTTATAGGTCTGTATATCAAACCACATAAACTTTTATGCTTCATTTCTAAATCTATTATATTTAATTTCCTTATGCCTTTCTACTCATATGTATTCTATGAACTATTATCAAGTTTTAAATTTCCATGTAAATTTTAGAATATTTGATTAACTCCACAAAGATCAGTTTGGGTTATTGATTGGAATTGCCTTAAATTTATGGAATATTATGAAAAAAGCTGACATCTTTATGAAATGTTCTCTTTTATGAACATGCTATAATGCTCCATTTATTCAGGTCTATTTTTTAGTTCTTCATAATATTTTAAATGATATTTTATAATGTCTCAATAAAGATACTATTCATATTTTTAGATTCAATCCATATAATATTTATGCTGTTATAAATATCATTTTCCTGATCTACTGCATTTTCTAATCAGTTTTTCCTGATTTAAATAGTTTGGATTTTTATATACTGACAAATAATAAATAACCCCAATTAACTATCTACAAATAACTATATTTTGGCAAATAAGAGAAATATATATTTTATAATTTACCAGACTACTCCTATTTTAAATTGATGTAGTAGCTAGAACTTCTAGTAAAACATTAAATAATAAGAGTAATAATAGGTATCTTTCTTTCTGTTGGAAATATTTCCAAAATATTAAAATAAATCATATTTTCTGTGAGACATTGACATGTATCTTTACTGGTATGAATAAACTATATTCTATTTTTAATTTACTACATAGTTTTTATTAGCATAAACATGTATTGCATTTTATTGGATGATTTTTCTCTATTTAATAGGATGATAATGTGAACTGTTCTCTCATTTTGTTTATATGTTGAACTATATTAATAGCTTTTTAATGTTGAAATTTTCCTGCAGTTATTTGGTAATGAATACTGACCATTAGTTAATATCTTTTTAAATTCATGCCAAATTCAAATTGTTAATGTTTTCTTTAGAGTTTTTTATCTGTTAATAAATAAAATTGGTGCATAACTTCTTACTCTTGTTTTTTTGTAATTTTTGAGAAGTTTTACTACTTCATAAGTAAACTTGGTAGCTCTCCTCTTTTTTCTCTTTGAAATATCTAATGTAAAATTATGTCTCTTCGTATGTTGAAAGTTTAGAAATCCTTTTGGGTAAAACTACTCGGGCCTTATAGCAGATGTCTGCAGTGGCACTAACAACATTCTTTTAACTCACTTCAGCTGTGGCTGAATTTCACAGTTTTCTAGATCATTTTCTCTATTTTTCCTTTCTCCAAAACCATAGAAGTTATCTTATACATACAGAGGTCCAGAAACGAAGTGAGGAGGACTTAGCCCTTCAATCAGTGAAGGAGGGAGTTGCGAGTTGAATGCTGAAGCCCATTGGTCTAGAGGAGTTAATCGGTAGCATTCTGCAAACTGATTCACAGGATACCCAGAGGGATTTAGTTCTGGTTGCTCCTTAGTAACCATCTTAATAAGACATCCTTCACTGGTTTTCTCTGCTTTTCTCTCTCCCTCACTTATCTATCTCCTTTTCTTCTGCTTCCAGAGATCCCTCCCAAAAAATTACCATATCAAATTGTGTCTAAGGTTTTGCTTTTAGAAGTAGCAAACTAGTACATGTAATTGTGGAAGAGGAGGCCATGGAAGGCACCCCTCAGGATGAGATTTAGAACTATAGCACTCCCTGACTAGGTAGCCATGGGACACCATTACTGGTATAAATTGGTACTTTCAACTCCTGGCAAGCTAAACTATAACAATGACTAATTTGTCCCTGCCCTAGTCTGTTACAGATTAGGAGATATGGAAGAAGAGGTAAAACTGACTTATGTAGAAGTTCTCTCACATTTGAAAGGAATAGAGAAAATGGTAATTATGAAGATTGTCATTTGCTTGGATGTGTTAATGACTGTGAAATCCTTTTTAAAGGGACCGACAGGTATAGGTTAACCAATTTTTCATTCTGTGCATACTTTGAAATGTAAAGTTCTGTAGAACTGTGTTAGAAAAAAACTCATCCCCTGTAAGTGCAATGAAGACTATGCTTATAATCAGGACTAGAATTTAACTGGAAAGTTGGCATATTTTCTAAGGGAACTGAATAAACAGCCTTGATAGGACTCCTATAAAAATTCACTTCTTAACAAGGAATACTGAAAATCCTGATAGCAGAGATTGATTCATTTGGGTGGAAGTGCCTTGGAGTAGATTCCACTAACAGTATTAACCTGCAGGCTAATCTTCTCATTCTTCCTAGGAAAGGGTCATCTCTTTTTGCCTGCAGACCATTAAAATAACTCACATAAAAGGTTAATTTTTAAGAATATGATGCCTTCTCCAAATCTCCTCCTGATTTTTTTCTTTGCCTCTAGACAATAACTAATATCAAATCTTTGTATAAACTGAATGGGACATACAAATGAGAGAGAGAGAGAGAGACAGAGAGAGAGAGAGATGCAGCAACCAGTTAATGAGTTATACCTGAAACTATGGAAATGGGTATATTTGGTTTTTTAGAATGGTGAAATGGAAGGTATGTATAAACTATGAGTCTAGAAAGGGTGCCTTTTTACAACATAAGAGACATATTATGGTGCACCTCAGAATTTAATATCCTGACAAATCTGGAGTCAATTATAAAACTCTGCTGAGATGGCTGTTTATATTTCAACATAATAACAGCCTTCAGTAAAAACGTAGAGATGTTCAATCTTGCTAGCAGAGTATTGAAGAATGGATCAGAAGGCACATGGAGTTAAATGCATCTATTGTACTCAACTAGTGAATCTACCATCTGATTATAACATGAGAAGAGACTAGAGCATTTTCCTTTCAATAAGGTAATATTTGTAAAGGCACCACTATCCTTGAAAAGCTTCTTCGTGGCTATTCTCAAAGACCAGGGCCGGCAATTGGGATTTTGCTTAGTACTGAGACTCCTGTTATCAGTGAAAATGATGAAATTTTGGACTCTCAGAGGCCAAGTGGCAGCAATTATCAGAAGCAGGGTGGATTTAATTACCATAAGAGACAACAGGAATTTATTGAAAACTGGTAGCATTTGACCTGCCAAAAGCTATGGGTTTGGGAGTAAACAATGATGCTCTTAGGACAAGATTATGGGGGCAATAATTAAGAAAAATTGTTGAGTCTTATAATAAGAAAACAATCGAAAGCTGGTGATCAAAAGGCTCATGTCTGTTGCTACAGTAAAAAGAATCACCAACCTTTGAGAAGTAACTGGTTCTGAGACAGTGAATGAGGTGGAAAGCCATTGATTGAGATTAGGAACGCTTAAAAGGTTTTGCCCTATCACCAAAAAATATGTAAAATAAAGATTCCTCCAATTCTTGCCCAAAGGAACTGCAATTGTTTATTGTGACAATAACATCCAGGAAAAGGAGATACCTAGATGTTTTGAAGGCTGTTAGATTCAGAGTCTAAATTGTCACATATTATGGAATGCCACTAGGATTTGTAAGACTCTGAACAAATAGTTTTGAAGGATCCAGTTTATATAAATGAATTTATATTAAAATGCATCATAAAATACATAAGATTATTTGAAGTATATGAATTTATCTATAAAGTCTTATAATAATGAGTAGAAAAGAGGTGGTTATGATTTGGTTATTTTCTAACCATTGTACCTGAAAACACTTTGCAGTATCTATTCCTGTTCAGATCCAGAAAATAGTTAATATACTTTATTAACAAGTATGCCATTCCTGGCTAAATTCATTTCTCCCAAAAGTAGAAAATGGAAACAATGCTATTACGAATACATAATGTCATGGCCATTCAGAATCTATGCCTATTAAGGCAACACAAAGATTCTTGATACTGAAGTTCCTGGATACACTTATTTAATGCTTGCTAAATTATTACTGCATAGTAATTGTAACATCTGTGAATATGGGCTCCCAAGGACCTTTCCAAAAATGCAAATCTCTCAAGGGAATGAAGGAAATATGAAAGATAATTAATTTTTTAATTTATATTAACTTAGTGCTATACATTTTATAGCAAAAATGTAAACCAAGATATTGTTCAACTTTGTCTTTTCTTGAACTCTTCGGGCTCTAATGACTGAATTCTAGAATGTAGTCTCTTCTAGTGTTTGCTGCATCTGCTCCCAAAATACTGTGATTAGCACAGGTAAGGAGCCCATGAGTAAAAGGAGAAAAATAGTATAATCCAAGCAAAAACTGTCCATTCTTCATCCAGCATGGCCGAGGACCAACCCAGGAAAGCATAATATCACCACTTTGGAGAAAGTCAATAAGGATGTTTTGGTGTTGTGGGGCAAAGTTCCCAAAAGTTTGCAGAGGGCATAGGAGCTTGTGGAAGGATCAGGCAATTCCCTTGGTACTAGAAATAAGAAGATTTCACACAGTAAATCATAGATGCCTGCTGCCACTCTACTCCCCTCAAGTGCTCTAGAGTGGAGGTGGCACTGCTTTGTAACATGGAGAAATGAAAACAACCCAAGGGCCTGCACAGAAGCTCAACCTCAAAGAGGGGCAATGTAATGTCAGTAGCTCAACCCCTGAATATGTTTTGTGTCCACCATGAACAAGTCATCAAACACCACTGGATCAGCACCTACCTGACAACCCAATCACAGACAATTCCACAAAATAACTCTCTTTGCTATACAACCACATGGAAGTCAGCTCTGGTTTGATCACAGAGGTACCAGGCTCAGAGCTCTTTGGGACTCTTCATCAGTCCTCTAGGAGTTGTGGGGATGGGGATGGTTAGAAGAAAGAAAACAATGCAATGGTAAGAAAGATGGAAACTGGGGCCACCAAGTAGGATTCCTAGATGGCTAGTCCCAAGCACTAGAGAGTCTTAATGATAAAAAATAAACACACGGTACCTGGTCTTAGCCTGAGGAAAACATAGCACTGCTGGCCCCAGCCCCAGACATTGACAAAGTCCAAGTGCACAGTGCCATGAGGTATGGGTCTTGGACAGGGGTCTCACTGACTCTGTAAGTGCAGAACTATATAAGGTTTCTGGGAAAATGCCCCAACCATCAACTCCTCACATAGTATTCAACAACTAGTGTCTTTGCAATATAACTAAAGAAATAGATTATGATTTTAGTAAATATATTTCAATGATTCATATTTATTAATTAGTTCATCAAATATTTTCTAAATTTTTGTTAAAAACCAGACCCTGTTTATACTGTGAGTAAATAAAGGTATGTATGTGGAACTTATATATTATCAGGGGACACAGACACTAAATAAATTATATGAATTAATGCACAGATATAATTTATCAAATGAAATTATCATAAAATATGTAAAATGAGCTATGGTAAAATAATAAGTGATAAAGTTTAATAATTCAAATAGAATGGCTAAGGACAGTCTCTCTGGGAACATGACAATGGAGAAGAAATTTGAATAAGATAAGGGATATAATAAGGTGAATAACTGGGAGAAGAGAATATCAAGTATAAGTTGGGTTAGGGAAGGTTGATAAGGGCCATCTTGGTGGGTTTAATTGTTACTTTTTAAAATCATTTTTCCAGTTATTGGGGTGTGATTGACAAATTAACAATTGTATATATTCAGATTGTACAATGTGAATTTTATAGTATACCACTATATATATACATACACACACATACACACATGTATATGTGTATGTATGTATGCATGTATGTACACACAATTGGTATCCTAGTGGTATACATATGTGTGTGGTGTGTGTGTGTATGCATGTATGTATATGTAGTGTGTGTGTGCGTATACACACACTATATATATACACAATATATATATATAGCAATACCACTATATATAATATGTAGTGTGTGTGTATAGTGTGTATATATAGTATCTATAGTTTACATAATATATAATATATAATTATACACAATTATAATATGCATAATTACCACAATTGAGTTAATTGGCAAGTTTAAAAAATAACACTGAAGGCTGCATGAGAAGCACATGGAGCAACTACAAGAGTAGAAGATGAGGCTTGAGAAGTGACAGGAAGATATAGGGTCTTGTACAATTGTGAGGATTTTCTGTTTTGTGTTTTGTTAGGAAACCATAGCGAGGATGTTTAGTAGAGAATATTGTGACCTAAACTATATTTTTAACACTATCACTTTCATTGTTTATAAAGAATAGAATATTGATGTTAAGCATAGAAACCAAAAGATTAGTTAGGAAGTTAAGTAGTTTTTGTGAAGAATGTATTAATGTCCATTAGAAAGTAACAGTTAAAGTTTCCCAGTGCTTGCACAAATAAGTATTTTGTAATCATTTGCTTATTGTTTTAGATCTACATAATAATTAGCTCATTTTTAAAAGCTATTAAATATAGGTTTATTATATCCATACCCTAATCTGAAAAATTGTCATGCTTTATTCAGTTAAAAAACTAATGAAAACCTGAGTTTATAAGAGGAATAACTGAAAATAATCTAATAATGTTTATAACATTTTGGAGATAATACATTTTGTAATTTAGAAATGATTGATACTACTGACAGAAAGATTATTTCCATCTTAGGGATAATATATTAACCATTATAGGTTTTCAAATTTGTGAAGCTAACCATCAGCTATATTTCAAAGTATACTCTAATGAGAAGGCTATATAACAAAACATTCTACAAACAAAAAATACACATTTTATATGATATACATTTATTTCTTAAAATACAATGAAAATACCAAACATGAAGGAAATTAGCCCATCTAAACTACAGCATGCAGATATTGAATAATCATGCTCTTCACCACAGATGATATATTACTGTATCTTGCCAGCACTTAATCATTTTTATGGAATTACAATTTGGCTTTCACTAACTGTGATTTACTTAGTGTGGGTTGATTTATGCCATTGAGAATTTGTTTAGTTAATGGAACATTTTAATTTATGACAGAAGGCAGCATAAAATTGCTTTGAATATCTGGATTGCATTACTATTGATTGTCAGTCAAATTTTTAAATGAAACAAAAATGACAGATAAAAACATTTTTATATCAGCTATACTGATATACCAGTAGAGTACAGATTTTAAACTAAAAACACAAGAAACTAGTAGTTTTTACAGTTGCTTCTCCAAACCCTTGAGTAGATATTGTTTCTCACAGACATATGGTACTGTCTGTGAAGTCTTTTCTGTAAAGCCTCACAGATAAAGAGTGAGATGTTTCATGATGTAGTTTCATCAGTATGCTACTGGCACCCAGCACTGGGCCTCCTTTCATCTGGCCAAGATGGTACAGATCCCTGACTCCTGAGTGTCTGCTGAAGGTAAGAAATGAGTTGAAAGCAAACTGGCTGATGGTCGATCCTGATGATTTTAGAATAATATGTATGGGTCAAAGAAGCCAGGGGCAAGTGAAACTTAGCCTTCTCCATTAGTGGGCATTTAATTTTTGCTATCAAGTTATATCCTTTTTTATTTAATGTCTGACTTATAAATATCCATTTCTATACAGCGATTATTTCCTCATGCCTTTAAATATTTCTTTCAACTATGAGACTTTGCTTGAAAGAATATGATAGAATTAGCCCTTCTCAGAATCAGAGACTTTCAGGGTTTAATAACATTCTCAAGTACTTATAAGAGTTGAGGCTAGTTGCTTACTGCCTTACCAACCCGGTGACTTCTCCTTATAAGTCTCTGTACACTGAGTGGCTAAGTGGCCCCGTGTACTCAGTCAGCTGGGCTATCTTGCCTTCTGGTTGTATGTTGGATTTGTCAAATGAAGATACTAGCAGCAGGCTGAGGTTGGGTGTCTTGGGAGTATCAGAGAGATGTCAAGATATATATTTCCCCAGTTTTCTCTCTACAAGGACACAGGAGGTCGCAATGATTATTGTCGTCTTCTTCTAAGGCTTTAGTACCTGTGTGTGGCCCTCTCCTGCAGAAGAAAGAAAAGGGATCTCTTGGTTCTGACAATCACTCACTCCCTTTACCTCTTCAATGCCAAATTGATAATAGTTCACCATTATACTTAACCAGAGAATGTACAACCTTGTTAGCTTTTTCTTAACCTTAGTCTTACTTTTGCAAATAATTTATTCATTAAAATACATTTACTATCCTTATTTGAGTGTTTCATCTGTTTCTTGCCAAGTCCTAATGATACATTTGACTTTTTGGTTGTTAGAACCCCATTTTGACACCTCTTCTAAATAGTTGACTTGACCATATGTTTGAATAAGTGTAGTAACAGAAAACTCACTCTACCTAATACAACCTATCTCTCCTTAAGCAACCTCTAACTTAATATAATCTCTTGTTTATGGCAAAATAGAATAATTATTTGTAGAGAAAATATTTACATGTTGTTGCTAGTTAGAGATTCTGAGCATGAAAAACTAGAACCTTGGATTAAAGGGTAAGATTTGGAAGTTAAAGAGTGTTTATTTTCTTTTTTCTACTTTCCCTATGCTGTTGCATTGATTTTTTAAAGTTTTTTTTATTGTTGTTCAAGTAAAGTGGTCTCCATTTTCCCACCACCACTTTCCTCTGATCCACCTGTCTCCACATCCCACCCTCAATCCTGCCTCCTTTTGACTTTATCCATGGGTCTTTTTTGTGTGTTCCTTGACAGCCCTTCCCCTTCTTCCCCTCTTCATCCCCTCCCTCCTCCTCTCTGGTTACTGTCAGATTATTCTTTATTTCAATGTCTATGGTTATATTTTGTTTGCTTCTTTGTTTTGTTGATTAGGTTCCACTTATAGGTGATATCATATGGTACTTGGCTTTCACTTCCTGGCTTATTTCACTTAGCACAATATTCTCCAGTTCCATCCATGCAGTCACAAAAGGTAGGAGCTCCTTCTTTCTTTCTGCTGTGTAATATTCCATTCTGTAAATGTACCAGTTTTTTGATTCACCCCTTTGCTGATGGTCACTTACCTTGCTTCCAATACTTGGCCATTAAAAATTGTGCTATTATGAACATTGAAGTTCATAGGTTCTTTTGAGTTGGTGTTTCAGGATTCTTAGGGTATAATCCCAGTAGTGGAAGTGCTACATCAAAAGGCACTCCCATTTTTAGTTTCTAAGGAAATTCCACACTGTTTTCCACAGTGACTGCACCAGTATGTATTCCCACCAACAGTGCACTACAGTTCCCTTTTCTCAACAACCTTGTCAGCACTTATTATTTGTTGATTTGTTTATGATGGCCATTCTGATCGGTGTGAAGTGGTATGTCATTGTGGTTTTAATTCACATCTCTCTGACGACTAGTGATGCTGAGCATCCTGTCATGTGTCTCTGGGCCCTCTGTATGTCCTCATTGGAGAAGTGTCAGTGTAGGTTCTTTGTCCAATTTTTAATTGGATTGTTTGTCTTCCTGGAGTGGGGTCATGTGAATTCTGTATATATTTTGGAGATAAAGCATACCTCAACTTAATAAAGGCCATACATGAAAAATCTACAGCCAACATCATAATCAACAGGTAAAAACTAAAAGCTTTCCCACTAAGATCAGGAAAAAGACAAGAATGTCTACTTTCATCATTTCTATTCAACAAAGCATTGGAAGTCTTAGCCACAGTGATCAGACAAGAAAAAGAAATAAAAGGCATCCAAGTTTGAAAGGAGGAAGCTAAACTGTCATTGTTTACAGATGACATGATAGTGTACATAGATGATCCTATAGATTCCACCAAAAAACTATTCACCCTAATAAGTGAATTTGGCAAAGCATCAGGATACAAAGTCAATATTCAGAAATCAAAGGCATTTTTGTACACCAACAATGAAATATCAGAAACAGAAATCAGGAAAAAATCCTATTTGCTATAGCAATAAGAAAAATAAAATACCTAGGAACAAATCTAACCAAGGAGCTAAAAGGCCTATACTTAGAAAACTACACAACACTCAAGAAAGAAACTAAGGAAGACATAAATAAATGGAAGCATATATGGTGTTCATGGGTTAGAAGAATTAACATCATCAAAATGTCTATACTATCCAAAGCAAGTTATAGACTCACCACAAGCCCTATTAAAATACCAATCATGCATTTCACAGATATACAACAAATATTTCAAAAATTTATATGGAACCATTAATGACCCTGAATAGCTGCAACAATTTTGAAAAAGAATAGCAAAGCAGGAGAGATCACAATACCTGGTATCAAGCTATGTTACAAGGTCACAGTAATCAAAAAAATCTGACACTGGCATAAGAAAAGAGACATAAATCAATTGCACATAATAAAGAGCCCAGAAATAAGCCAAATCTTCTGTGTTGAATTAGTATTTGACAAAGGGGGCAGAAACATAAAATGGAGTAAAATAGCCTCTTCAACAAATGGTGTTGGGAGATCTAGACAGCTACATGCAAAAAAGTGAAACTCAACCATACACAAAAATAAACTAAAGATGGATAAAAGACTTCAACATAAGTCACAACATCATAAAAGTCCTAGGGGAGAACATAGACAGAAAAATCTCATATTCCACGCAGCAATAGTTTCACCACTATGTCCCCTGGAGCAAGGGACATAAAGGAAAGAGTAAACAATTGGGACTTCACCAAAATAAAAAGCTTCTGCACAGCTAAAGAAAACGTCAACAAAATGAAAAGGGAACCAACCATATAAGAAAATACATTTGCCAATAATACCTTAGACAAGGTTTTGATCTCCAAAATATATAGAGTGTTTAAATAGAGGCCTGCAGAGAGAGATAGAGCCACAGGTTTACATTTTGAAATGTAATAAAACCATAAATGATTCATTTATGTACGAAAGAATAATAAAATAGAAACTTATCTCTTCTCTTCATAGATAATATTTGCTTACATTAGTGCAATCAAGTTTCTTCCCATTCTCAGGACTGGAGAGAGGTCTACAGTAACTTCTATAAACTCCAGATTCATAATTTTAGGGTCCTCTCCTATGCTTCACACACATTTATAAACACATGCCTGGCTATCTGGCTCTCGTTACATTACTCTAAAAAAGTGAATGGAGTATGGGGAACCAATATAGTTATTTCTGTAAGTAATAGTAATTGTCTGTCTTGGATCCAGAAATCTCTGGTTTGCTTTCTGGACAAAATAAACAAATAAAGGTATTAAAAATGTATCACTGTAACTTCCATCATGAGATTGATTATATAAACATGGAGAAGGAAATACTTTTGCAAATGACAGCAGCTTTAGGTCCTGAACTTATTCTAAATCCTCTTTTGCCCGTTCTTGAAATATCATAGATTAAAATCTCCTCAACTTCTTGGTTATTCTCTTATAGAAACTCCAACTTAATTAAACACTGGGGTAGATCTCAGCAATGCAAGATATATTAACTTTACTCCTCAGGTAACTATGTAAAAGCATTAGTTTGGGGAAAGAGAGAGAATATAAAGGTCAAAAAGACAATTATAGTGTTTCTATAATGTATCATCATCAAGGAAAACTGGTTCTATTTATTTTTAGTTTGAGGGCAACTAAGCTCAAAATTGTTACACCAAGGGGAAGAACATCTGTTTTAGTACTGATTGGATTATGTACTCATCCTTGGTGAAAAGATAATTCATTTCACCATTTTATCCCAACTAAATGGGAAATAATTCTCTTAAAGGAAATAAGGATGTTGTTACTATAAGGGGTATACATAACTAAGCAATAAAAGTATTAATAAAGGTTTTTGCAAGTAAAGAAGGAATGAGAACAAAGTTTCAAATGATCATAATTGAAAACTAAATGATTATATTTTTGAAAACCAAGTAATAGTCTATAAAAGGAAAATAAGAAAAACTATGGATGGAATTGGCTACATTTTGTTGGGGTTTTTTGTTTGTTTGTTTGTTTGCATTTGCTTTGTTTTGTATTATTTCCTTGGAGCAGACACAATTGAATGATATATTAAAAGTACTGCCCTGGATGACATAGCTCAGTAGATTGAGCACAGGCCTGCAAACCAAAAGGCTGCCAGTTCTATTCCCAGTCTAGGGCACATACCTGGGTTGCAGGGCAGGTCCCCAGTAAGGGGGCATGTGAGAGGCAACCACACATTGATGTTTCTCTCCCTTTTTTTCTCCCTGCCTTCTCTTCTCTAAAACATTAAATAAAATCTTTTTTAAAAAGTACTGAGAAGTTCCTTAGAATAACTACTCAGCACTTACAAAACAAAATTAAGGGTGTGATACTTCACATATCTCTATTTATAGAGAAAGATCATTTGCATATTGAAAAAGGCTTGCATTTTTGGGTGCACTATTATTTCTCTAGCCATGTTTAGATTGTTAGCACACAATCTACACAATATCATAAAAATTAACAGCAAATATGGGTCAGAAAAACTCAGGTTCACAAAGTGTCACTGGTAGGATTCCCAGTAAGGGCACATGCCAGGATTGCAGACTGGGTCCCCAGTTTGGGGTGCGTGAGAGGCAACCACACAGTGATGCTCTCCTGCTCTTTCTCTCACCCTTCCCCTCTATCTAATAATAAACAAATAAATCATTTTTTTAAAAAGTTCTGAGAAATTCAATCAAGAGAACCTTCTTAGTGAAAATGCACTTTTAATAACAATGACAAATAATGGCAAAATACACTTTTAATAATAATGACCAAAAAATAAACTGAGAATATTTGTTTTCACCATCACTTTACCAAAAGCAGAAGAAAGAATTCTCAGCAAGATACAAAGACATTTACAAAGGAATGAAGAATATTGTAAGAGTATATTAACAAATTTAAATAACAAATGACAATACAAAGCAGTAATAGTAAATGTTCTACAAAGTAAAATATAAGTAAAAATATGCACTTAACAATATATAACAATAAGTGGAGGATAAGTGGAAATCAAGTGTTCTAAGGTTCTACTATATCAATCAAGTTCAATGTTAATGATTTGTATTAGATTGTATTAAATTGAGGATATATACTATGATCTGTAAGGTAAGCATTTAATAGTATAAACATAGTTAACAAACATTTCTTAAATAGGAAACTAAGAAATATAGTGATTAATATATAAGAAATTGAAAAAATCAAACTTAAAATGTGGGTCAAATAAAATACCAATAGTTAGATGGTATATATAAACCAACACTTTTATTAATTACATTAAAAACCAAATAGTCCAATTAAAAGGAAAAAATATCAATTTGACTAAAAGTGAAACTTTCTACTTACATGAGATACCCCTTAAATATAATGGACAAAAACTTTGGAAGTAAAAAGGTGGAAAAATATACACTTTGCAAACATTTTTTAACAAAACCACAAGTTGAAGATATGCTAATATTAATGTAGACTCCAAGTAAAGAAACGTTAATAGAGATAAAAGGAAACATTTTGAAATGGTAAGGCATCATATTGCTAGGAAAAAACAAACTGTTCTAATTTGGCTCTTCAAGTGGAAGAGCTTCAAAATATATAAAGCAAAAATGGATAGAATTAAAAGGAAGACAAAATAAATCCATAATCAGAGAGGCAGATATAAATGTGGCTTCCAGAGCAAGCGAGGAAAATACCAATGTTACAGAAGTTTCAGGAAAAAAATAATTAGATAATAGCAAACTATAGCTAGTTGTTTGAAAGTGTATTTTACCCCAACATAACAGAATACACATTCCTTTGAGTTGCACATGTTACATTCACCAAAACTGACAATAAAATGGGCCGTGAAGCAAAGCTCAGTAGTATATACAGTAATTCAGAGTAATCGTTAGATGTCAATAACAAAAATGAAAACTAAATCATGCCCAACTCTTTGGAAATTGAACCATATAGTACTACATATTTTCTTCTTCACTGAACATATCACAAAGGAACTAAGTAATATTTTGCACAGAACAATCATAATATGTAAAGTCAAAATGAATGAATTTAAAGCAGTTCTTAGCTTTAAATACAGTTACAAGCAAGGAAGCTTCAAAAAGCTTACAAAAAAGTGAATCACTCCTAAAAAAATTGCAAGAAAATAAAGATAATACCAGAAACTCAAAACAAAAGGAACAAAGTGTGATGAGAGAAAACAACAAATCCAAGAGATGATTCTCTAAAACAATTGATAAAATGGTAGCAGGGGCAATATGAAGAAATAAATGAAACAGAAATCATGACAAGAAAGACAAAGGTGCTATCACTATAGATTTAACAGAAATTAAAAACTCAATAGAAAAATACAAGTAATTTAACTCCATTAAAGCTGAAATTTAGAAAAGAACAATTTTTTCAAAAAGATATCCTAATAAAATTGCACAAGAGAATAGAAACCCTAAATACTTACATTTATTAAATAAATTGAATCCATTATTTGAAACCTTCCCTAAAAGAAAATTCCAGTCTAGGCTGACTACATTACAGAATTTCTCCCAAAATTAAGGAAGCTATATCACCATTTTAAAGTGAATTTATTGTGGTGACATTGCAATACGTTTATATAAAATTTAAGTGTACAGTTCTATCACACATCATCTGTGTTTTGCATTGTGTGTTTACCATATGCTGTCCAGTCTCCTTTGTCACCATACGTTTGATCGCCTTTACTCTTTACACCCGGCCCAACCCCTTTTCCCTCTGGCAACAACCATACTGTTATCTGTGTCTATGAGTTTTTGTTCGTCTTGTTTGCTCATTTGTTGCTTTCAGTTTTATATCTCACACATGAGTATAATCATATGGTTCTTGACTTTTTCTATCTGACTTATTTTGCTTAGCTTGATATTCTTAAGTTCCATTCACATTGTCACCATGGGAGAATTTCATCATTTCTTAGGGCTGAGTAGTATTTCATTGTCTATATGTACCACATCCTCTTTATCCAGTTATCGTCAAAGGACTCTTCTGTTTCCATGTCTTTGTCGCCATGAATAATGCTGAGGTGAATATAAGGATACATGTGTCTTTACAAATAAATGTTTTCATTTTTTTTCTTTAGATTTCCAGAAGAGGGGTTGCTAGGTCATCTGGTAACTCTATTCTTAATTATTGAGGAACCACCATACTGCTTTCCTGTACATTCCCACCAGTAGTGTCGAGTTCTTTTTTTTCCACAGCCTCTCTAACAATTATCACTTATCTTACTGACATAGCTATTCTAACAGGTGTGAAGTCGTGTTTTACTGTAGTTTTCATTTGCATTTCTCTAATAGCTAGTAAAGTTGAACTTCTTTTCATATATCTGTTGGCCATTTATATGTCTTCTTGGGAGAAGTGTCTGTTCAGGTCCTCTATTTTGTGATGGAATTGTTTGTCTGCTTGTTTGTGTTCTTGTTGAGTTATATTACATCTTTATAAATTTTGTATTAACCCCTTATCAGAGTTGTTGTTTGCAAATACCTTCACACATTTTGTGGGTTGCATTCTTATTTTGCTGACAGTTTCTTAGACTATACAGAAAGGTTTTTAGTTTGATATAGCCCCACTCATTTATTTTTGCTTTTTCTTTCTTCACTTTTGAGGTCAAATTCATAAACTTCTTTCTAAGGTCAAGACTGATAAGTTTAGTACCTATGTTTTGTTCTATGCAATGTATTGTTTCAGATCTTATATTTAGGTCTTTGATCCATTTTGAATTAATTTTTCTGTATGATGACAAATAGCAGTCTAGTTTCAATCTTTCTACATGTAACTTTCCAATTTTCCCAGCACAATTTATCGAAAAGGCTTTCTCTTCTCCTGTGTATGTTTTTATATAAGCTTTTCCCAATGATAGTGAAAGGGGAATCCTTGAATATTCATTTTCTGAGGTTAGCATATATTAAGTCCCAAAAGCTGACAAGAACTTTTATGGAAAAAAAAAAACGTATGGACAATTTCCAAGAACAGATACAAATACCTAACAAAATAATGATAAAGATAATATATATCAAACCAAGGGGAATTTATTTCTGGATTAATTTAACATTAAATGTTATTTAAAAAAATATGGATGGATACATGAAGATATGTAATATTATCTGCTGAGGCAATTATAGCAAAAAATTGGCTCTTATATAATATAGGTAGTGGGAATATATGTGTTCCCTGTACAATTATTTCAACTCATATGTAAGTTTAAGTTTTAAAAATAAAAATGTTTGAAAAATGTAGAATTGTAAACATCATTGAAATTCATCACTATATACAGGAAAATAAAGGAAAAAAATTACGAACATTTTAGTAGTTATAGAAAAAATACTGGACAAATCTGAGCATTCAGGACTCATGGACATGGACAAGTGTGGTGATTGCCTGAGGGCATGGGGGACAGTGTATAAAAAGGACTAAATGGTAATGGAAAATGTAATAAAAATAAATAAATAAAATTTAAAAATCAAAATTCTGATTAAAGTAAGAATTAAAGGCAATGCCTTTAATTTGATAAAGAATTTCTACTAAGAAAAAAGTTAACTATATCAAATATCCCATATATATTCATGAACTGAAAGACTTCCCTCTGTGATGGAAATATAATAGATACAAAGGGGAATAAATTGACATGTAATAAAACAACTTCTATTCCAAATTGAACCAAGGTCCTGACAAGTGCCATACAGAAATAAAAAGAATAAAAGGGATAACATTTGATAAGAAGAAATAAAATTGTCACTTTTTGTAGACACTGTGATTGTACTATAGGAAATCCAAAGGAACTTTTGAGGAAAATACAACAATTAATTATTATATTAGTAAGGTAACAGACTATACTTTTATTTCCATATACCAGCAATAAACAATAAGATAAAAGCTCATACACTGTTACTTTAATAGCATCAAAAACTTCAAATAAATGAAGTATGTGAGAGATTTTGACTACATACCTCTTTAAGTAACATAAATAGGTTTTTTTAACTGTCAGTGATTTTTGTAAAAGCTTCTAGCTAAATTTATTTGGGTAACTTTGGTTAATAACACATAAATTTCAGATGTACAATATTACATCTGTGTACTCTATTGTGCAATATTTTAAAAGACCTGAATAAGTTGAGGGATGTTCACTATTTTAGAGATGTCAATTCAGCCCAGTATGATCTATAGATTTAATTAAGTCCCAATTAAAATCACTTCAGGCATGGGGTGTATTGAGGGGGAATTGTGTGAGTGGATATCTATGAATGAATGGGAAATGGGAAGCTGATTCTAAAATTTATATAAAAATTAAGTAGATTAGAAATACCAAAGGCAGTTTTGAAGAACGAAAACAGCATTTGAGTACATATACTATCAGATAGAAAGATTTATTTTAAAACTGTGATAATTATTCAGTGTAGTAGCAGTGCAAAGAGAAAAATAGACTAAAGGAACAAGGAGAGTCCATAAATAAGCTAACACATAGAGTCATCAGTGATTGCATTCATCATCTATTCTACTTAACAAATTATCACTAAGTATAGCAGCTTAAAACAACAAACATTTCTTATCACATAGATTTTACGTGTCAGGAATTTAGGAGCAGCTAGGCCGGGTGGTTTGGGCTCAGGGTCTGTCACATGGTTACACTCAAGCTGTCAGACGCAGGGCTGTAGTGTTGGCTTCTAAGCTCACGGAAGTCAGAATAAAAAAGGCTATGTGCTGTATGATTCTACTTATCATATAACATCCCAAACAGTCAGGTGGCTTTGGTAAGAGGCTTCGGTTCCCTATGAGTCTCTCCATAGGCTTGCATAGTAGTTAGCTCAGCAAGTGCTTAAGATGGCAAAAGAGAGAGTGCTCAGAATGGAAGGCACACCTCTTCATAGCTTAATATCAGAAAAGGCACACTATTACTTCTGCTCAAATTTACTGGTTACTCAGGCCAAACTTGGTAGCGTGTTGGTGGGAACTTTATGAGGGCATAAATACCAGACAGTGGGGATCACTGGGGACCATTCTGGAAGCTACTTACCAAAGTGATATTAGTGACATTGCAGTACAATGGGAAAAGAATGTATTGTTTAAAAGTGGTTCTGGGTAAATTTGATATTCTAAAAAACAGAAATAAATGTTGGCCATGTATTATAACAACACACCAACTAATGAATGTTGGAGATTTGCATGCAAAAGGTAAATTAGTAAAACTTTAAGAAGGAAATACTAGATAATGTCTTCATGACATTGTGATAAGGATAAATTCTTAACTATAAATTAAAGAGAGCAAAAATTATTAACTGCAAATTAAAGAAAGCAAAGGCCTCTTTACACTTAAAGACACCATTAAGAAAATTAAATGACAAGCCACATATTAGAAAAATACTGATACATTACTAACAATGAACATATATCTAGACTTTATTATTTTTTAAATATTTTATTTATTTATTTTTAGAGAGGGGAAGGGAAGAAGAAAGAGAGGGAAGAGAAACATCAATGTGTGGTTGCCTCTCATACACCCTCAACTAGGGAACTATGGCTTAGTGGACTGAGCACTGGCCTGCAAACCAAAGGATCACTGGTTCGATTCCCAGTCAGGGCATACACCTGGGTTGTGGACCAGGTTCCTGGTTAGCATATCTCTTTTTCAGGACTTATTTAGAGCTCAACAACAAAAAAAGAGAAAGAAAGAGAGAGACTTAAAAGGAAACAAAACAAAGTAAAACTTGGGCTGGGAAGATCTTCCAACGCATAAAATCAAAAGTAAGAAACCTTAAGAGAAAAACGATGATAGATATGACTAAGACCCCAAACCAAAAACTTATGTAAAATCCCATAATGATGAAAAATAAAAGAAATTTAAAAATTATTTTCAAGCGTATTTTAGACTTAAAAGTCTCACTATATATAGAGCTTTATGATTTGAGATCAAACTAAAGTTACATTAGCATTAATGTTCCATTTACAAACTTTAACAGGAGTATTAGTCTCCCTTTAAGCATTTCTCATCTCCAAAATACTCCAAAATATTCAGTATTTACTCACACAGGCCCATGGATTAGCCAGTCTACCACTGGCTAATCTCTTGCTACCGGCCAGGAGAGTAGGTACTCTGATATTTGCTGGAATCAGATACAGGATTTTTAATATACTGACTATCTCTCTTCTAAACCCAGTTGCCTTACAGAACCTCTTTGTGATAGCACCCACATTTCTATCAGTTTAGTGAGACCAGAAGGAAATCAAATTACTGGAGTCCAGAGGTTTTATAACCATCTTTCACTGGAAAAAGAAATCTTGGAGATTCCACCCTTTTCTGGGCAGGCCCAAGAACTTGGCCACCTGTATCAAATTTGACCCTTCCCTCAAAATCCTGACTCTGCTAGAAATACTCAGTCTGGAAGGCGGGATTTGAAGTGAAGTTGGGTGATCTCACCTTCCCAGGAATTAATATCACAATGTACTTGCTTCAGTGGTAACTCTTTCCACGCATGTTTGGCAGTAAATACATCTAGCCACCAGGATTCTAAGAGAAAATATCAAAAATAGATCTGACTGAAATATTTCCAAGGTATAGGCTGTTCAGTTGTATCAATGAGCATCTCGTATCTCGTTCCATACACATATGTGTGAGTATATTAAAAGATTGCAAACAACTTATCAATTATTGTTGGAATGGTTGCTAGGGGATTCTTTTCATTTTATTTTTTACATTTTCTCCATTCATTGAAATTTGTACAATAACTTATGTTCCTACTTAATTCAGAAGAAGAACATTAGTTTTTAAAATAAATTTAAGTACCAGCTCCCATTCCATTTCCCAGTTAACATTAAAAACAGGAAAACAGTTTAAAATTCTCTTGACTGTATTTCATTAAAGGTAAGTCCTGTTCAACTTTCTCCTTAACATATGATAAGTTTATCTGAAATTTTCAAAGATTATTAGTGGCACTGACATTTGGAGCATCAAAATAATTAGCTTGATATTATTTTTCATAACCAGGAAGACACTGCATAAGCGATCTAGCATTCCTTCACTCAATAGTTATTGGATCTAATAAACGCTAGACACTGGTGCACCGAGTAATTAATATATAGGTTTTGGCACCTAGGAAAACTAAAAGTTATAGTGGAATAAGAAAAACATTGAACTGAAAACTACTGAAACAGTGCTCTAAATATGAGTATGAGAAGATAATAGACCCACAGTGCCAGCACAGGAAGGGCTGTAATGATAAATGACTTCACATCTGCCTTTCGGTGATCAGATTTAATTTTGTATCTAGAAACCAAGGAGTATAATACTATTGCCATATGAATAATCAAAGCAAATCATTGCTGACTCTTCCATACACTCTAAATTTATACTCAATTGTTAAAACAACAAATATTCTGAAAATATGCCCCAAGGTAATGAGTGTTGGCCTGATCAAAATTTTAACAAATGAGTAGAAATAGTCTCAATGATTTACGAAATATGCTATCAAATGAAAATTTAAAAACATGGTTTCCTTGACTTTATGCATCCTTATTTATTCCAATAGATTTCATCACAATTAAAATCTTCCAGGGTAGGAAAACCCCTTGCCTGTGTAATATGAGGCTATAATCTGTATTGCCATTTTCTAGGACCTAGGGCTTTATTATACTACTTCAAACAACCTGACTCTTCGCTAATATTAAATTAAGGCAATAATCAAGCACAAGATAGGCCCTACCTTAACTCTAGTGACTGGTAAAATTAGAGACTATGTGAAACTTGCTATTATATTCTAAGTGTTAATTATAGAAGAAAATCACATCTAAATATCTAAGAAATTATCTTTTAATTTCCAAAGACTACATAGACACATAGGTATACTACCATAAACATTTCCGAAGAGTTTTGGAAATACAACATGTCACGTTTATCTGCACAGTATCCTTGTGTATTGACTGGACAGACATTTATCTATTTCTTTAAAGCAAGAGAAATACAAAGTCAGAAAGACTTTTCTCATCTTTAAATAACTATAGTAAAATTAGGGGCAAACTAAAGTCTTATGCTATCCCATCTGTTGCTTTTTCTCTATGAAATCTGTAGCCTTTAGTGAAATACTATATTTCAATAGATGGAGTACACAATTAATAAATTGCCTTTCTAAATATGAATTATTGAAAAGCTAAATAAATGCTATATTTCTTTGCATATAGAAAAAATAAATTGAAATGTAATGATCTTAGTACCTAGAGTTTTTCATTTTTCTTTTGTTAAAGATTTTATTTATTTATTTTTAGAGAGAGTGGAATGGTATGAGAAAGAGAGGGAGAGAAACATCAATGTGTGGTTGCCTCTCACACACCCCCTAACTGGGGACCTGGCCTGCAACCCAGGCATGTGCCCTGACTGGGAATCCAACTGGTGATCCCTTGATTTGCAGGTCAATACTCAATCCACTGAGCCACACCAGCCAGGGCTGAAATTTCTCTTCTATTTCAAAGAATAAGACATATCATAGATATAGAAGACCGAATTGGCACAATAACCTTATGGGGTCTTTATATCAGTCAGTAATATTTTGGTTGTAAGATACAGAGTATATAATCATACGATACAGTCTGAATTCAGGGCTCAACCCATAACATACAACACTGTTCTTTCTTTACTTTGTTAGGTGCCACTTCCTTTGATTGATTCCATTTATATATAACCTAGCTCTTTTTGATATCAAGAGAGTTCTATTTCTAGAGTATATACAGTACTTGCAGGTTGAAATTCTAAAAAAAATGTTGGGGTCCCTTGAAACTGCTTCAGCCCACAATGAACCATGTGTTCATCCTTAAACTAATCACATTTGCTTAAAATGCGAAGTTCTGGTTATCTTAGATAGAAAGCTAAACCATGGAGCTAGAAGTGGAAGTAATTTTCTCTGAGTCCATGGATGGTAGGACTTGTACATGAAATGAGTTTATTTCTTCAGGGAATTTTGAATAACATTGTTTTAAAAGGAAAGGAGATGGCAGGTGTCATTTATGCATCAATTAAAGAACTTGGTTTGCAAGTAACTGAATTGAAATGGGTTAATTTTCACAAGAAAATAAACCTGTCAGGGAAAGGGGGTATGTATACAAGGTAGTAAAGGGTAAAGGGGGTCAAATATATGGTGAGGGAAAAGGTCTGACTGTGGGTGGTAAACATACAATGCAGAATACAGATGATGTATTATAGAATTGTACACTTGAAACTTATATAGCTTTGTTAACCAATAGTACCCCAATAAATTTAAGTAAAAAAAAAAACTATCTCACTGAATTCAAGAGCAAGGATATAACAGATACTCGTGAATTGTTTGTGTCTCTTGATCCCTGATTTCTTATTCTTAATTAAAATCTTCATGCTTTGCTTTTGCAGTCTGATTGCTCTCATACTCAGTCATGGACAGTTGAATGCAGAGCCACAAATCCTGGGTTTGTACACCACTATTTAAATTTCAAATAGAAACTCCTATTCCTAAATCAAACGCTTTAGTTGAAAAGATTTGATTGAACCAACCTGTATCAAATGGCATGCCTCACTCAATTAGCTGTAGCCAGTGGCAAGGTTGGGTAGAATAAATACAGCTGCATAGCTCCACAGTGAGAAGGGAGGTTAAAGGCACTCTTGAGTTCGGTGGAATATCTGAAAATCAGGTACCTAACATGAAGCAATCCCAACCCAAGGTAACCTTAAAGATTCCCTTTAAAGGGCTGATCCTAGTCAATGTTTAAACATTAGGGTGGAAGTAACATTTAAAAACTAGTAGTGCCAGTGATTTATAGCAATGTAAGTGGTTATAAAAATGTTAAGAGTTTGAGAAAACAGTCGATACCAGAGGGACCTGAGGGAGTGGGAGAGGAGTCTTAGAGGGAAGAGAAAGGAAGTCAAATAAAGAAGTCGAAATTTCTAAAAATACCTCTTTTACAAATTAGCCCAAGGCTAACCTTACTAACACTGTACTATCTATAAATCAGATACCTTAAATTATAAATCACAGAGGGTTAAAACGATATAATTATCTCCATACTATCCTGAAGAAAAATGTGTAAGAAAAAACACATAAAAGATTAATGGAAATATCTGCTTCCAGTCCCCTAACATTTAAATCAAAAGATCAGGTTTATGAGTGGTTCAGCCAATCCCGGCTGTGGGATGATTTACAGGTGCAGAGGTAATCTATAAGGCATCACAGCAGGCCATCGGAAGGAGATTTATAAATTAAAATCAATATGTGAATTTTCCTCTTAAGCCTGTAGTACTTAGTGCTGGTTGCAAAGGCCTCTAAACCTATTTTTGCTCGTAGATCACATTTTCTACCAGCAGGAGTTTGGAGACACTGTGGCAGAATTCTAGATGGCAAAGTTATTATTGTGTGAAAGGCCGACTAAACTTGAAATATTTTGTAAAATATACACATAAATATAGTAACATAGGCATGAGCTCCTGAGACAAAAAAATAGTATTTATTGTTCTTTTATATTTTTTCTTTTCTTTGTTTGGTTATTTATTTTGTTTTGTTTTAAAGTAAAGCTCAAATACAATGGAATAAGTGGCCAGATGGATAAAAATCAACTGTCATCAAGCTGACATTCTAACCTGTATATGATATGCAGGTTTATGTTCATTCTCATGAAAAGCAGCCCTGTGAAATGATTAAGTGCATCTACTCTGGAGCTACAGTGCCTGTGTTTGAACACAGGATTCAGACAATAGGGCTTTTGACAAGTTATTTATCTTCTCCCCGCTTCCGTGTCTTTATAAATAAAATGGGCAATTTCACATCCTAGCCCTTCTTATCCCTGGTCTCATTCTCCGGATATCATCGCCTTAAACACTAAAAATTCCATTATTTTACACAATGTGTCATGACATACCTTGGTGTTTTTTCACTTCATATATTTCTTCGGTCCCTCCATATTGGTATGACAGACAGCAAAAAGGAAAACATTTTAAAAAGACATGTAATAATGCATGTATAAATGAGCCATCCTTTTCATTTTTTATTTTTATTTTTAATTCTCATAGGGTTTATTTGAGTCAAACTGATAACATGCAAGGAAGCAAGACCTCAAATGGTCTGAGCAATCCTTTTTAAATTTCAGGATGAAAATTGATTTGTACACAATATTTTGGCTACTTAAAAATGGATGGGAGGCAGAGCAGTAAATGTCCTAATACCCAATGGCAGAAAAATCTAAGTACATCTGTGTAATGAGTTATCAGGTATGTATGCTACTGCTGGGTCAAGGGTTAGAAGCTTCAAAATGCAAATCTCACTTTCTAATTTAAATTGTGTTACCTCTCATTTTCTATAAATGGAGGAACCAGAAATTATGGATATTGAATTATGTATAATGTAAGAGTGCATAAGATTCTGAAAAGCCCTCTTTAGAATTTAACAAAATCTGCTTTTATTGTTGATAGAGTCCTTTTTCACTTTCTGCTGGCTTTGAGCTGTTTTCATCACCAGTGCATTTTAGATAGGTGAAGAATTGTTGTGTTATGCAGTACTAAATGAATGTTCATGTGTATCAAATATTGCTTTGACTAATTCAGCCAATCAGTTTTTAAAAGGAAACTCAATAAATGATCACAGGACATAAATAAAGTTATATTACAGAAGAACTTTGACAACATGGCTAGTATTTGTTCACATTTGAATTTTGCATTTCTCATAGGAAATGTTTCCAAGTACACATAACGAAAAGACAATTTGATAAGTGAGAGTATTTACAATAGCTAATAAGAAAACTTTTCTTGAAAAGGAAATCTTAGAGCTTTGTGTAAGTAAATAGTCTGTTAACCTCTTCTGTCTTTTTCCTTTTAATTGTTTTTATGGACTTTATTAGGATGACCCTGATCAACAAAGCCATTCAGGTTTCAAGTGCACAACTCCGTAACACATCATCTGCACACCGCATCGTGTTCTCCCCGCTCAGAGACCCTCACCCCCACCATTTGTATGCACTCTGCCCTATTCCTAACCCTCCCGCCCTCCTTTCCCTCTGGCATTCAAAATCCCATTATCCCTGTCTATGTGTATTTTTTCTTCTAATCTCTTCACTGTTTTTCATCCAACCCCCATCCCTCCTGCAGTTATCAGTTGGTTCTCTGTATCTATAAATTTGTTTCCATTTTGTTTGTTTGTTTATTTTTTCATTAGATTCCATATGTGAGTGAAATCATATGGTATTTGTCTTTCTCCGACTGCCTTATTTCACTGACCATCAGGTCAATCCATGCTGCTGCAAATTGTAACATTTTCTTCTTATTTACTGCTGAGTAGTATTCCATCGAGTAAATGTACCATTGCTTCTTTATCCACTCACCTATTGATGGGCAATTATGATGCTCCCAAATCTTTTTTTAAGATTTTATTTATTTCTAGAGAGAGGGGATGGGAGGGAGAAAGACAGGAAGAGAAACATCAATGTGTGGTTCCTTCTCCCACAACTCCTACTAGGGACATGGTCCTCAACCCAGGCATGTGCCCTGACCTGGAATTGAACCAGTGACTCTTTGCTTATCAGGCCCACACTCAATCCACTGAGCCACACCAGCCAAGGCATCTGCTCTCAAATCTTGGCTATTGTAAATGATGTAGCAATGGACATAGGGGTGCATATAGTCTTTCAAAGCAGTATTAGTTTTCTTCAGATATATTTCTAGGAGTGAAATCACTGAGACATAAGGCAGTTTCATTTTCAATTTTTTGAGGTAACTCCACACTGTTTTCCCCAGTGGCTACATCAGTCTGCATTCCCACCAACATTACACAAAGGTACCCTTTCCTTCACATCCTGGCCAACATTTGTTGTTTATTGAGTTTTTTGAAATTCATATTGAATTTTTTCCATTACCATTTAATTCCCTTAAACACCCCTGCCCCCACAATCACCACATTGTTATTCCTGTCCATGAGTCTGTTTTCTTTTTTGCTCAATCCCTCTACCTCTTAAGCCCCTCCCCTCACTTAGCTGTCATACTGCTCTCTATCCATGAGTCTGTCTCTATTTTCCTTGTTAGTTCAGTTTCTTCACCAGAATACACATAGAAGTGAAATCATATGGTATTTGTCTTTCTCTGACTGGCTTATTTCATTTATCATAATGTTTTTTAGGTCCATTCATCCTATCACAATATTGATTTATTAATGATAGCCATTCTGACAGGAGTGAGGTGATATCTCACTGTGTTTTTATTTTATTTTTTAATTGATTTTAGTGATTATGTTATTACAGTCATCCCATTTTTCCTCCTTTTATTCCACTCCAGCCTGTACGCACTCTCCTACAATCATTCCCACCTTAGTTCATGTCCATGGGTCATACATATAAGTTATTTGACTTCTTCATTACCCATACTATTCTTAACCTCTTCCTGTTTATTTTGTACCTACCACTTATGCTTCTTATTCGCTGTAACTTTTCTCCCTTTCTTCCTCCTCCCCCTCCTCACTGATAAACCTCCATGTGATGTCTATTTTGGTGAATCTGTTCTTGCTCTAGTTCTTTGCTTAGTTGATTTTTGGTTTTTTTTTTTCAGGTAAATTTGCATGTTTTCATATGTCTATTGGCCATATGTATGTTCTATCCTCTTTGAAGAAGTGTCAATTCAGGTTTTTTCACCATTTTTTAATTGGGTTCTTTGTTTTCTGGGCGTTGAATCATATAAGTTATTTGTAAATTTTGAATTTTGACCCCTTATTGGATGTATCATTGGCAAATATGTTCTCTCATTCACCAGGTTGTGTTTTCATTTTGTTGATGAGTTCCTTTGCTGTGAATAATCTCTTTAGTTTGATGTACTTTGTTTATATTTTCTTTTGTTTCCCTTGCCCAAGGAGATGTATTAGAAAAAAATATTACCACAAGAAATGTGAGATTTTTTCTTCCAGGATTTTTATGACTTTGCAACTTGAATTTATGTCATTGAGTTATTCTTGTGCATGTTATAAGGAGGTGATCTAGTTTCATTTTTTGTGAGTATCTGTCCAATTTTCCCAACACCTTTTATTGAATAGACTGACTTTATAACAATGTATGTTCTTGTCTCCTTTGTGTAATATAAGTTGATTGTGAAGGCTTGGCTTTATTTCTGGGCCCTCTATTTTACTTATTAATATAAATGCCTATTTTAATGCCAGTACCATGCTGTTTTCATTATTATGGATTTGTTGTATAGTTTGATACTAGATAGTGCAATTCCTCCAATTTGTTTTTAAGATTGTTGAGGATACTTGGGTACTTTGCAATTTCATATAAATTTTTGGAATACTTGTTTTAGTTCTCTGACGTGTGATATTGTTATCTTGATAGGAATTGCATTCAACCTATAGTTTGCTTTAGTTAGTATGGACATTTTAAAGATGTTAATCTTTCCTTTCTATAAACACAGTATATGCTTCCACTTATTTGTATCTCCTTCGTTTTCTTTCTTTGGCTTCCTATAGTTTTCCAAGTGTAGTCTTTTTGACATGCTTGGTTAAATGTATTCCTAGAGGCGTGTGTGTGTGTGTGTGTGTACTTGATGTAATTGTAAATGGAATTGTTTTCTTAGTTTCTCTTTCTGATAATTCATTATTGGTATATAAAAGTTCAACCAATTCCTGAATATTAATTTTGTATACTGCTACCTTACTGAATTAATTTATCAATTCTAGTAGTTTTTAGGGTTAAGGCATCATGGCCTCTGCTAATATTGACAGTTTTACTTAATCCCTTCCAATTTTAATGCCTTCTGTTTCTTCTTCTTTATTGATTGATGTGCATAGGACTTCTAATACTATGTTGAATAAGAGTAAAGAAAGCGGACATCCCTGTCTTATTCCTGATCTTAAGAGAAATGCTTTAGTTTTTGCCAATTGAGTATGGTGTTGGCAGTGGGTTTGCCATATGTGGGTTTGTCATATATGGCTTTCATTATGTTGAGATATGTTCCTTCTATTCTTACTTTGCTGATAATTTGTATCATAAATGGGTGCTGTGTATTATCAAATTCCTTTTCTGTATCTATTAACATGATCATGTGATTTTTATCCTTTATTTTGTTTATGTGATATATCACATTTATTGGTTTGCAGGTATTGTAACAATCTTGCATACCAGGAATAAATCCCACTTTATCATATTATCTGCATGTTATCTGTGTGCGTGTAGTATCTCCATTGCTTCCATCACTTTAAATTCTTTTTCTGGAGATTTCTCTTTTTTTTTCATTTGGGGGATATTTCTTTGTCTCCTCATTTTGTCTGCCTTTTTGTGTTTGCCTTTGCGTATTAGGTAGATCTGCTATGACTTTCAAACTTGTTATGATGGCTTTATTATGAGGGCATCTTGCAGTGCCCAGTGACACAATCTTGCAGATCACCTGAGCTAGGTGCTCCAGAAATGTTTCTTGTGTGGGTTATGTGCACCATGCTGTTGTAGTTGAGACTTGAGAGGGCAGATTAAGACAGTCTTCCACTGTGGATGGTGTTGGCCCAGTCCTTAGGAGGGGGCAAGTGCTAAGCTTCCCCTTGGCTCCATCCATAATCATGACCATCTGTGAGGCCCAGACAGGAGTCTCTGATGGAGATACTCTCTCAAGGACCCAGATCTGAGCAGTGCTCCCTTCCCTCTGTGGAACTGAGCTCAGCAGGGTGGGACCACTGAAAACATGGGAGGACAAATCAAAACAGTCTCCATTTGGGGTGGTTTAGTCTCCAGGGACAAGAATCCCTTTTTCTAAAGCCACACACCTCAGTGGCTGAGTGCCTGTCCAGAACTTCTCCAGAAAAAGAGCACATCAAAAGTTGTGCTCTTTTGAGTGCAGCCAACAGACCTTTCTCCAAGATGCGAGCTTGGCAGGGTAGTGTTGCCAGTAGTTGCACATCTGGGTTACTGCATTCCCCAGGCTGGCACTGTAAGAATACAAGTGCTTGATTGTGGGAAGATGGCACCTGGGGGCAGCATGCGATATTGACTCAGGACCAATACCTCAGTGGCTGACTTTCAAGATCACTTCTCAGGACCACGCCACCCAGATCTTCTCTTCACAACTCTGTAAGTCCTGTGTCACCTTCCTCCCACTGGACCCCTGGTTAATTGCCCAAGAGCAAGATCCTGGGCCTTGGTCCTGTATCTAGCTGACTGCCTCCTCTTCCAGGAAGATAGTATTCCACTAATGTTTCTTTTGGATGTTATTCAGTCTCCTCTTCCTGGTCCTAATGCTCTGGGTAGGGGTCCCAATGTAGGGTTGAGACCCCATGTTCTTCAGGGGGCAGTTTTGCAGCCAAGATATACTCCAGCTTTATAGCTGCTGCATGTAGATACAGGGGCTCACTCTCTCTGCATTTCTGCCCTTCTTACCAGTCTTTATGTGGCTTCTGTAAATATTTCATTATAATACTCCTGTATAATTGAAGTTTAATGGGTTAATCAGGTCAGTTGCTCTTTAATTTAGCTGCTAATTTGGTTTGGCACCAGGAGGAAGTGAGTATAGCTTCTACCTACTCCACAGCCATTTTAGAATCCACCCTTTTTTGTCACTTTTTATATGATTTTATTCTGTCAAGGTGTCCCTTTGCCCTTTCATACAATTTTGACCATCTTTAAATCTTTAAATTTTTCTCCAGTGACATCCTTTATTCACTAAGATAACCAACTCTTTTTTTATCTCAAGCCTCTCAGACGAAGAGCTTTAAAAAAACAGGAGCATGGGGGCGAGAGGAACAGGACAGTCTCATTCTTTTGAGGACTTGGTTTTTATTTTACTCTGCTTTTTATGCATGTGAGAAAAAAAGATTCTGAAACATCCTGCTGAGTTTCC
>PVKM010005738.1:0-46776 GCA_004027735.1 Carollia perspicillata | reverse complement strand
AATAAAGGTAGGTAGTAAAATTTACGAGTGGATATAAGGAAGTAAAGGCAGAGGCTACCTCAACGTTAACTTTTTTTCATCCTCACCAAAGGACGTACGTTTTTATTGCTTCTTAGAGAGAGGAAGGGAGAGAGAGAACCATCAATGTGAGAGAGGAGCATTGATTGGTTGCCTTCAGTACCCACCCGGACCAGGGATCTGCACCCAGACTGGGGATCATAGGCATCTGGACCAGTCCTGCAACTCTAGGTATGTTCCCTGACTGGGAATTGAACCAGCCATGTTTTAGTTACAGGATAACACTCCAAGCAACTGAGCCACACTGGCCAGGGCTATTACCTCACTTTTCACTCATGGGAAAGCTAACCTCAGAAATTGCCCCAGGATTTTGGATTGAGCAAGGAGAAGGATAATCCCCATGAAATGGAATACATAGCCATATAAAATTATTGGCATAAATTCTGAGTAATTAAAATGTATTATGGTAAGTAAACTGAAGAGACAGAGTCAGAAGAGATAATTTCCAAATCCCCAAAAACAATGTACAAGGTAAAAAACTTGGGAAATTGAAGTAGATAAGTTAAAATGGTACCAAAAGAGGTAGCAGCATTCAACCACTATGATTTAACGGTATCCATAATTTAAATCTGGAAAGAGTTTTTGTATATTTAAATGCAATTGCTCCAGATGTTCTACAAACTCATAACTCTTTAATCACAGTAATAAAACAAGTCTAAACAAAAATGTAATTCTAGAGAGATGAAAGCTGACTACTTTCTAAATTCTTTCTTTCACTCCCCTCTCCCAACACATGCATACACCCAAAGCTGGGAGCAGCAGTTCACACGGGGCAGGACCAGGAAAGCTGAGAAAAGGCTATGGACACATGAAGAGCGAGAGCTCAGGGGCTCAAACCAAGTACCCATATAGGCAGATGTCATAAATTAGATGAGTTAGGTGGTTAGAAACCAGTAGACTGCAGAAAGGCTGGCCAGAACGACCAGCAAAGAAGCTCAAAATGTGCGAAATGACTTGGATGACAAGGGAAAGGTTGGAAGCTCAGAGACACACCCCTGGAAATAGGGAGGGTAAAAGTTCCCAGAGAAATGGTCTGGAAAGGAAACAAACATGGTCACATGAGGAAGATCCAGTGTTTCAAGCAGTGATCTTTTATGTTCTTTCCTCTATGAAAAAAGCCAACTCCCAAACACAATTGCCTGGGACCTGCGGGCTGGAAGTGAGAACCTAAAGGCCACTGGTTCTGAATCTTTAGCGTACAGCACAACCTCCTGGAGAGCGAGTTAAAACTGATTTCTGGGTGCCACTTCCTGGGTTTCTGATTCAGTAAGTCTGAACTGAGACCAAGCATTTTGATTTCTGACAAGTTCCCTGAAAGTCATGTGCCTTAGAATTAGGTGACAAGGTTTGTAAGTGCTCATATCTGAACTTGTGCTGGAGATGGAGCCTAGAATGGGGCCTGAGTCTGTATATTTTTAAAGTTACCTGGGTGATTCCAATGTCTAGATATGGTTGCGAGCTGCTATACATATGGATATAAAGTAAATCGATAACAAATTGGTTCATTTTTGGATTCAGCAACGTATCTTTCTGAAGGGGAAGTGGCTTCTCTCTTTAAACCTATGGGTTTAAATTCTTCATGAGTCTAAGAGTGGTGATGTTTAATTAAATCACTTTACTTACAGTTCCTTCTCAAGCAAAGTCCTATTTATGCCAATAAAGGATTTAGGTAACATCATCAATAACTCATAAACTGTCATAGAAGTTTCACTTTATTTTGGAAACACAGGAGAGATCTAACAATGGGAGAAAGACTTTGGTTTTCTTTATCTGTGCTGCCAAGACTTAGGAAAAAAATAATTTTTCCGAAACAACCATAAAGCATCCAAGAGGAAAATCCAATAAAGTTACTGAGGAATGACAGAACAAATGTCTGTTCATTTCTGAAATTTTATGAAGAGTATCGACAGACTGAAATATTGCCAATGATTTTTTTAAAATATTTATTTATTTATTTTAGAGAGAGAAGAAGGGAAGTAGAAAGACAGGGAGAGAAACTTCAATGTGAGAGTGAAACATCAGTCAGTTGCTTCTAGTACATGCGCTGACTGACTGAATCTGTAACGTAGGCACGTGCCCTTACTGAGAATCAAACCGGTGACCTTTCACTTTGTGGATAGTGCCCAAACAACTGAGCCACACTAGGGAGGGTGGCAAGCATTTTTAACACAACTTTAGAAATAAGTAAAATCATCAAGTCCCTTGCAACATACTAGCCAAGTGAGATACTGCAGTGTAGGAATAATATTTTTGACTTCTTTTGTATTTTTCAGAATTACTAAATAATTGATCAAGTAATAATAACTAATATAATATACTATGTTGGTATGATCTTGATTTTGTTTACCAATTCTCTTTGCTGTCTAGTAAATATGCTTTTAAAGACTTTTCTCTTTTTAGTAAGGCTAATTTTTATCATGAAAATGATGGGCTGTGCCCTTTAGAAAAACAACTTGAGAACTTACACATCTTCCTTTGGAAGATTTACACACCACCTCCTGAAGGTTCTGACAGTATCTCATGTGTGATTTCTACAGCACAATGTCAAATTTTGTTTACATGCTGGTCCATCCATAACCTGGTCCTTTGTGTCTCAATATTAAACATAGTACATAGCAAAGAAAGAATCAATAAATGTTCTTAAAGTAGTAGACTGATGCAACTGTCTCATAGGTCCTACATTTTTTGAATTCTACAAAATCAGTTTTGGCTATCATATTTTAGCCAATGATCCTTGAAAGTCTTCATAACATTTATTTATTCATTATTATTAGTACTGCGATGACTTGAAGCCTGACTCTGTCTGCTGACGGATTGAAAATTCTTTTGATTCCAAGATTTTCAACTCAAGGCAAGTGTTTAAAATCTCTCATGCTTCCTCTCAATAACCAATTACTTACCCACTAACCCTACCTCATCACCTCCATTCTCCCCATTTATTTTTACCTTTATCACCCTCTCTTACAGTATATACAGTAGTCCCCCCAAGAAAGGCAGTTTATCTTCAGCTTCCTTTGTTACACTTACTATACCTAGATTACATAAAATATCCAAACTTCCTTCACAGACTTCCCAGCATTTCAAATGTAATTGGTAATCTCCAGCTTAGCATTGCAATCACACAGTTTATAAAGGCATTCAACTCCAGTGGTTATTGCATATTGCACTGAAACTTTCATGTAACACAACTGTCATTTACAATTATAGCTCACAGAATATTATATTGTAAGAGAACCTCAAAATCACATGGTCGTCCCTGTCCATTAATACGTGGATAAACTGAGATCCTGAGAGAGCTACACATTACATGCCACAGAGCATCATTGCTGACAACATGAAGAGGAGATTCACCTACATGGACCTACAAGGGTCAGGAAAGAACCATGGCACACTTCCTTCCCATCCCCAACATTCTCGTGACATCACGGTCATGATCCTTTGAGACGTCCTCCCTGACACTCATCTGCAGAGTTGAGTACCCTGTAATACCCCATCATCCTGCTTACCCCCAATGAACTGAATCCTATTCTGTTCTTTCTTTCTCACTAGCCTGTGAGTTGACTGAAATAGGAATGATGTCATTTCTATCGTTGAGGTTCCGAGCACTTACTAGGAGCTCACAAATTCATAGAACTCAGACTTAGGACTAAAGTTTTAAATACAACTTCTTCCACAAAAAATTATCTAAACTTTATGTTCAAACATGCCTCAAACATGTTCAAATTCTTGCTTGTTATTATAAGCAAGAATTTTAAATTATTGAGTAATTTGTTACCTCACTTTCATTCTTTGTTCAAATATTAAGAACCAATATTTTTGACAAATATTTTTAAGAAGCCCTATATTAAATGGGGTGCTGAGAAATAAAATAATGGGGACAGATTGAACTGCTTTATAAATGGTGGTCAAGATGGCTTCATTGAGAAAAAATAACAGTCATATGAAAAGCTGAGAATAGGGAGGGGGCAAAATTCCAGACAGATAGAACAAACTAGCTTATAAAATATTAGGTATCTTTACACCTTACACCTAAACAGACATGTGTTTAGTGTGTGATGTTAACTACTCAATTTCAGTTAGAATTTGTAATAAAATGTTTGACTCATATGTATTCCATAATGTTTATGTAAATTAATTTTACATAGTATTTCCTGTTTTCAACAGATGAATCCATTACTATAGTACATTGCAATTTATTACTAGTACCAGTCTAGAATTTTCACAAAGTTTATGTCCTAGGTCAATTAAACATTCAAACTTATTTTTGGTCAGGAATGTAAAGCAAGTCAGAACAAAACAAAGCATTAGAAATAATCTTTAGGGAAATAAAGGAAGAAAGATTTAAGACTTGTCTTTGACACAACAAGGACAGCAAGGACTTTACAGCGGGAACTCACTATTCTCTCAGTTTTATATGCACCCACCTCCTTCCTGCTTCTGTTACTTTACATAAACCAAGCATGTCATACTAATGCATACTTAGCTAAGGAAGCGATGCCTAGAGCACAGGTGGCAAACACAAGGCCCACGGGCTGAATCCAGCCCTCCACCTTGTTTTATCCAGCCCGGCACCTTGTTTCTAGCTGACTGACAGTGCCAAGCTCCTTGCCCCTCCTCAAGGAGTAGTTAAATTTATACAGTCCTAAAATTACATTTGGCCCTTTGAAGGCAACTGCAAGGCTGACGTGGTCCCAGGTGAAAATGAGTCTGATGCCCCTAAGCCTTAGAGTGTCAGCTTGCTTTTTTCTTAAAGCTTAAAGTTAACAAGTATATAGTGGCATTCTTGTATTTTACAGGCTAGTGGAATCATCTTGCTCTTGAGTTAAGGATACAGCATGTTGATTTATCAATGTCTACTTAAACAGATTGAAGTGATTTTTTTTTTTTCTGAATTCTAGCTGCATTGCAAAGACTCCTAAGGAAATGAAGACATTGTTTCAGGGATATATCAGGAGGAAGATCCAACACTGTCTTTCCCCTTTGCCATTAAAATCCTTATCCGAAGCTTGCAAAAGGTGTGCCAGGTTTGCTAATTGTGTTCTCTAACTTGTGTCCTTATCACAGACTTCATCTGTTTGTGTTTCTTTGTCTTTGAGGGATGTGCTCGTTTATCCTTTCAAATAGATCGCTCAGTGGGAAGCAAGGAGCTGAAGTTTCTCTGGCAGCCAACAAATCCTTTCCTGGAAAGAAGGGACTGACTTTCATTAGAACAAGCAGATGGTCACACCCCCAGAAGCTTCCACAGAGATTCACCTCTGTCACACAAAACTTTTCTGACAAGTAGGCAGGGGCAGGTAGGAAGCAGAAGGTAAGTCAAACACAACATATGTATGCTCTTGATTCTTGATGCTGTCAAAATGCCTGCATTCTAAAAGAACCTGCTCAATCAGGTACTAGTAAAAATCCAGGTAAAACAAACAAGCCAGCCAACAAATCTAAGGAGATTCCTCAGTACAACGGACACTATAGAACAAAGTAGCTTCATCTTCAAAATAGAGGGTTGTGATATTAGTAGAAGTAATTCTGTTTCTATGAGATGTATGAAAACAGGAGGAAAAAAATTAAAGAAAAATAAGGAAAGTGTCACCCAAGAATTCCCAAATAACTACCTCCTGGCCAGCCTGGCTGTGAAGTGAAACAATTTAAACTAGAGGAGGGTATACCTTGCAGGCAACTGGAGACATATTTCTCAGAGTAATCAGTTTTGCAGTACTACAGCTTATCAGAGTAATCAGTTTTGCACTACTACAGCTTATTTGATTTCCATTTCGCTCTACATCTGATGGGATGCCAACCAAATGCCAGGCACGGGTTGGGTCCCCAGGCAGTAGAGAGTCTAATGATAACACACCTCTGTTCAGTTACTAGCTCCATCCATGGTACTTCTGTGGTCTGAGAATATATTCTGTAAAGCATGATATCACTTTCTACACAGGGCTTAGTACATAGAAAGAATTCAATTAGAGATATAATCACTTATTACTAAAATTATTATTGCAGGGATAAAAATTTATAAGAAACATGCCACATATTACAGTTTATAAGCTAGTGGCAAATCAAAAAAGAGCAGCTGCAAACCAATATGGCAGATACTGTATCAGAGGAATGTGTAAACTGCTGTTAAAACAGAGGATAAAGGGATGACAGCAGTGAGAATAGTCCCACACCTCTCCCGGAGCATGTCAAATCCTAAAGCTAGAACATTTCAAGTGAAGGTGTAAATTTTTAAAAATGAAAATTAAAATTTAAACAGCATATTTCAGAGACTTGTAACTAAAGAACAAACTGACAGGGACCAGAGGGGAGGAGGGAAGGGGATAAAGGAGAAAGAAGAGGAAGAGGCAAGCAGAGAACATGGTCAGAGGACCCATGCGCACAGACAGCAGGGGGTGGGATTGATCGTGGTGTGGGGGATGGACAGGATAGGGGAGAGCAAAGGGGAAAAGGGTGGGACAACTGTAACTGAACAGCAATTTTCAAAAAGCTTATTTCTTTCTATGCCAGAACAATACTTCAACAATCCCTCTCACCTGGTTCTATATATTTTTTCTGTTATTTTCTAATATTCTAAAAAATATTTCGTATCTATTGTTAGTTGTTTGTTTTCTGCCACTTGAATATGAACTCCACATGGGCATGCCTTGTGTCTTTTGTCATTGTTCAGGACTGTGTTCAAAACACCCAGAATAGTGGATTTAGGAGGACTATCCTGGTTTAAGAGGACTGTCCAGAAAGTATCCCGCCATGTAACATGAAAAATAGAGATGTTTATTGAAGAAGATACAAGATACAAGAAACATTGTTCATAGATCAATGATGCCTCAGTCCCCTTCAAGGCAGGCACCTTGGGACCTCACACAGTTCTCCCAGTCAGCATCAGGTTACCCCATCACATTTTCCTGAATCTCATGGATGGTCTGAAATCTCTTCTCTTTCAAAGGTGATTTTATTTTTGGGAAAGCCAGAAGTCACAGGGCAGCAAATCTGTGCTGTAGTGGGGCTGAGTCACCTGGGTGATTTCATGTTTCACCACAACACACTGCATGAGACATGATGCACGAGCAGGCATGTTGTCCTGATGAAGCTGCCAATCACCAGTTGCCTGTAGCTGTGGCCTTCTGAATCATCCAAATAGCTTCCACGGAGGAATGTTCAAGCTCAACCCAAAATTTGATGCAGATTCATTGTTCTACTCACTCAGACATTTTGAATGTGACAGCTGCATAATACACATGCTCACCCAACAGTGTCTACTGCCTCCACTGACTAGTACAGTGAAGTCATCATTGTTCACACATGTGTATTCCAGTCCACTCTCCTTGGCTGCCAGGTTACACTGATGTTGCACAAACCATTCTCATCATATTAACAATGGTTGGACTTTTTCCAAACAGACCTCATATACTATTTATTCAAAAAATTTTATGTTGGTTGATGAATGTATGCATAAATGAATGAATGAATTGGTAATTCCTATAACTTAACAATGGGCATCTTCAGGGTCTCAAATGCACAGAAAAAGTATCTCACGAAAATGACATCAGTAGAAAGGAATACATCTCTATCACTCCTAACTTACTGACATCTGACTTATAAACAACATGCACATCTTGGTTCTCAGTACAGGACACAACATGGACAATTGAGCAATACTCGACTTTTCGTCATTCAAATTTAAACAAAGAGAAGTTGTTTAAGTAAATGAATATATTTAACAATTATTAGTGCTTGTAAGTAAGATCTTTGGCTCTCTCATCCCCTCACCTGTTTTTGGTCCTATAGCAAGAGAAACCAGACCTCTGGGATGGTACCTGCTATAGCCTGAGTATCAGTCAGGGGATTCCCAATTCTCTGGTGGAAGGGATGAGGTATATTCCTGGTTATAATTTAGAATTTTGTTTTTCCATATATAGGATACTGAATTTTAGATAGATATGGTTTTCATGAGTATATATCATGAGTACTATATCATTTGTAGGAAATGGGTCAAAAAGACTTTAGAAATCTAAATTTAGAAGCCAGTCTCTATGAAATGAGACAGTTTCTATGTAATATGATAATTCTGTTTAATGTCCAAACATGTTCAGTTTGTAAGCACATGTCTGGAATGCAACTTACATTTAAATTAGTACTGCCGATATTTAAATCACATTTAATGTGAGTTTATTAGCTCTCTTCAGAGGATCTCAACCTGTTTTATGTGTGCCAACATTTCTACCCAAAAGGAATCCCTGAAAGAATAAAGACATAAGAAAAACTGTTTTGAATTTGGTTCTCTTGGGTTTTAAACCTAAATCACAAGCTATGAAATATTGTGTTAATATAACAGATACAAAACCTAAGAAACCTAAATAATCTAGACATATGCCCAGAAATCTTCCCTTTAATGAAAAACCAATAAAATGTTCCCATCTATCAGTCAGTAAAGTTTTCATTCTGGTTTGTATCGATTTTCATCTGCTGAGCACTTTCTAAGAAAGAAACTGTGAACTAAGAGAAGACACATGACTTGGACGCAGAAGATAAGCCCCACAGGGAGAGAGGGTGGATGCGATCAGAAGTCATCTGTGCTCCACCGGCCAGTGTACAACTAAACCTGTGCTCACCTTGACAGTTAGGAGATGCTCCTCTGTAAGGATCAAGCACATTATCTCTTTCTGGTAAGCCTCTGCATTTTTTCCACATCTTATCCTGCCTTAACAAATATGCCTTCTGACCAGACTAAAGTAAATTTACATTTTGAATGTTGCTTTAGAGGCATTAATTGCTTCACAAATAAATCTTTGGGGAGAAATCATGACTTTGATTTCCTTTGTAGTATCCTGACAGCGTATGGTACCATGTCAGGACTGGGCTATAGGAACTGTGGGCCCCTTTGCCTATAAATGAGGCCCATGGAGCCTACAGGAAATACTGAGTTGTGTCCTTCAAGAGCCCAAAGACCAGGGTGCTAAATAAATACTATGAATTTGGTGAACTGCTAGCACTGTTATCACATAATAAAGAAAAATGAAATAAGATCTAGAAATTTTCAATAGGAGAAAAAAATTCATGACTGGACAAGCAATTTTCAAAATTTTTTCATTGGTTCTACTTTGATGTGAAAACACAGTTAGCAGATTAGTTCTTGCAGATAAAATATATCGTTAATAACAGCATTTATTAATTGCCTACCGTGAGCCCATCTTTGAACAAGATACTTCACATAGGTTGGCTAAATTAATCCTTTCCAAAACTCTGATGTGTAAGTTAATTATCCTCCTTTTTTAGATAAAAAGTAAAACAAAACTGGGTTTTAAAAATAATTGATTTGCCTAAAATCATCAAACTAATTAGATGACTCAAAAGTAGAACCAGAACTCGGGGGCAGGGGTAGATTCCTATCTGAAACATGCTGCTCCTGTCATGAATCTAATGTCCGCCTTCCAGCAGATAATGCCCTAACCAACACCTTAAAGTTTATCATTTCATCAAACTCAGGTTTATTGTTTCCCAAGTTGTTAAAGGGACGTGTCCAATATTGTCTCAAAAATCAACATGACTAAAACAGAGCTCAATTTTTCTCACTACAAATTAGCTCTTTATCCCAAACTCATATGTTCCAGCAATGTCACTATTCCCAATGTCCTCACCCTCCAAATCTCCACTCAGCCTATGCCATCTCCAATAACTAATTACTAATTATCAAGAAGGCAGCTGCTACACATTGAAAACCACTGTGCTGGCTACTGGGGTTTAGGCCTAGGAGAGATACAAAAGCACATTTGCCAATTTATCGCCTAAAGCAATCTAAAGTCTAGGAGCACTCACATAAAATGTTAAAAATGTAAACCATAAAGTAAATGATCCAGAAAAATGCAACTGGAATTCAGAGGACAGTTTATCCTGAGCTGGTCATAAAATGTTTCATGTGAGAGATGAGATTTGACTAGGCCTTGAAAGACAGAGGGCTTTGAAACAACTATTTCAAAAGAAACCCTTGCTTATGATAGAATTCTCAAACTGTACAGAAGATAATGAAAGTGGGAAAAATTCCTGACTTCTCTTGTCCTAGCAATTCAAATGGCCCAAAATTTAAATGCCTGAAGTGCAAAGAAAGGAAGAGGAAAGAAGGACCATAATAGCACTGCCCTGATGAGCAGGGGTGGGCATGACAGAAAGAAGGTTTGATGTGAGGGACTAATTACAAAGGGAGCTGAGCAACAAAGGGAACCAGCTGTGCCTTCATGCATACATCCCACTCACACATCTGAAGGCCACACAAAATCCAGGTATGTGCTCAGATCTGGGGGGACACAGGGAAGTTAAAGTGAATGTGATTGCTACCCTTGTAGTTTCAAGGACAAAGTTTGAGGAATCCACAATGACTTTGATAGTCCTCTAGAAAAGTAAATCTAGATTCAAGTTTAATCAGAAGAAGGGGACCCTGGGGGCAAGAAGTTCCATTAAGAGCCTTCTGTGTATTCCAGGCATAAAATGATCAAGTCTTGAAGCAGAGCTGCTGCAGCAGAATTCTGAGTACAACTCCTAACTCTAACTTAATGTGAAAGAAGTGAGGGCCAAGAGAAGCTAGGGGTTTTGCTCAAATTTGCAATGTAATCAAAGGCTTTATAAAATAACCATTGATAGGAAAAGTGTTAAAGAACTAAATGTAAAAATAAAACTTAAATAGTTTACAACATGTGAAAGGATGATGCATTTATCACTTCAGAATTGGAAACGATTTCTTAAACAAGATAACTTATCAATGCCACGAAGAGAGGAACCAAAAATGCATTTTTATAAGATATGTCAATTATGCCTTATAATAAATAAATAAGAAAAATGTATCAATTTTTTATTTAAAAAATAATCTTTTCACCCAAAGATACCATAAAAATGAAAAGACAAGCAACCAGTTCAGAGAAGATCATTGAAATGCATATTACAGAAAAACTCTGGTATCCAGAATATGTAAATAGCTCTGACAAATGATTGAGTGCTTTTTAAAAAATAAGAAAGTGGACAGCATATATAATTAAGCATCCCACAGAAACCTGAATATTAATCAAGATAGGAAAAACTGGTCAACATTACTAGCAGTCAGTGAATAACATATTAAAACTACAAGGAGATATCATTTTGCATCCATAAAATTGGCAAAAATAAAACATATCACCAATTGTTGGCAAGGATATGGAACAAAAGGAGCTTTCATAGATTGCTGCTGGGAGTATAAAGAGGTACAACCCTTTTTGGTAATTTGGCAGTATTTGTTATATGTTAACATACACAATTCCACTGTAAAGGAGATATCCTAAGGAAAGAATCCTCTTTGTTAGCAAAAGGAAGTATATATATGAATGTTCATAGCAGCCTTGCTGGAAAATACCCTGAATGTCCATCAACAAAAGACTAAGACATTATAATGATATATTATTCAGTAGAATACTATATAGCAGTAAAAATGAGTACGTAAAATAGACATGAATGAATACTAATCAGTTAAAGTAAGGTGTAAAGACTACAAAGAGCGTGCTAATATTTATACAGAATTTAAAAACAGCAAAAATGAAACTGAAGCTATGTTGTATAAGTACATGTACATACATAGCAAAGTATAGGAAATGCATGCAAATGATACACAAATATTCAGTATGTACAACATTGGTACCACTGACGGGAGACGTGCTTGGAGACAGAGGACACTGGGAATATTAACAGTATACACACTTAATTCATACTTATTTCATAATCTGGGGGTGGATACAAATGTGTTTATTATAATATTATTTAAACTTTTGGTGTTACTGGAATATTTCACAATAATTTTTAATTAAGAATAAAGAATTGAAAAATAGTGTGTGGCACAGATATAGAGCCAATTTTTTCAAAATCTTTCACATCTTCTTTTCTCCCATTTCTACTTACCTAGACCTGGTTCTCATCATTTATGCCTCAGATGGTGCCATGGCCTCCTAATGCTTCTCTCTGTCCCAGTCTGGTAGTAGGCTGATCTAATTACAATGATTCACGAAACCACTTCTTCGTGTTACTGCCTATTCAAAATTCTTCCATGTTTCTATCCACTCTGAACGTTCTTATATAGTCATTAAAATCCTCCATAGTATATCTTTATCCTGCTCAAACAAATTCATCTTGAAGATCAATTAAAATTCACTAGAGGAGCTAGAGCAGAACACCATCTCCCAGAACCAGGAATAGGTCAAGTTGGTTTGCATCTCCATACCTCTGTAAAAAATGTTTTGCCTTATCTGAAAAGCCAAACTTTCATTCCTTTAATTCTTACTCACTCACACTAGTCCAACTTAACCTTTCTCTTCAGGAAGAATTCCACAATGACTCCATTCTTTGTTAAGCTCTGCCCCTACATAAAATCCTAAAAAAATTATGATCAGCCCCAGATGTTTGAGCACTTAAGTTTTACTTTCATATAATCTCACCTTTAACAGGAACCTAAGCAACTAAACAAACAAGCAAGCAAAATATAACCAAAGACACTGAAATAGAAAATGGGATGACAGTATCCAGAGGGGAGAGGGGAGGGAATTTCAGGGGAAAAGGGAGGGGATTATAGGAACAAGTATAAAGGACACATGGTCAAAAACTAAGGGGTGTGGAAATAGGAGGGAGGTGGGGAGCACTTGGGGGGTGGACTGGGATGGGAGTAAAAGACAGAAAACTGTACTTGATTAACAATTAAAATTAAAAAAGGAAAAAAAAGAAAAGCAAAAAAAATTACCTCTTAAAATTATACCATAATTTTATCCTCTGCATTAAATGTTAAGCTTCCCAAGGATTTGAATTATGTCTTGCATGTCTGTATTCTTCATGCTAATGACTCATCAGAGAGATTTTCATTGTTTTTCATTTGCTGATACTTGGAAAGACTACACACATGCCAAATATCTCACATCTGTCATCCAGATCCCTTATGATTCTTAAAGCAGATACATATTTTTTAATTTATTTTTTAAAATATTTTATTGTTGCTCTATTACAGTTGTCCCAATTTTCCCCCTTGCCCTCTTCCATCCAGTCCACTTCTGCTCCCACAGTCAGTCCCCACACTGTTGTCCATGTCCGTGGGTCATTCGTACATGTTCTTTAACTAGTCCCTTTCCCTTCTTTCCACAATTATCAGCCTCCCCTCTCCCCTCTGATCACTGTCAGTCTGTACCATGTTTCCATGTCCATGGTTCTATTTTGTTTGTTAGTTTATTTTGTTCATTAGATTCCTTTTATAGGTGAGATCATGTGATATTTGTCTTTCATTGCCTGGTTTATTTCACTTAGCATAATACACTCCAGTTTCATCCATGCTGTTGCAAAGGGTAGGAACACTTTCTTTCTTTCTGCTGCATAGAATTCCATTGTGTAAATGTACCATACTTTTTTGATCCACTCATCTACTGATGGACACTTAGGCTGCTTCCAGCACTTGGCTATTATAAATAATGCTGCTATAAACCTTGGGATGCACAGGTTCTTTTGAATTGGTGTTTCAGGATTCTTAGGGTATAAGCCCAGCAGTGGCATCTCTGGGTCAAGAAACAGTTCCATTTTTAGTGTTTTTTTTTTTTTTTTAGGAAATTCCATACTGTTTTCCACAGCAGCTGTTCCAGTCTGCATTCCCACCAACAGTGCACTAGGCTTCCCTTTTCTCCACATCCTTGCCAGCACTTGTTGTTTGTTGACTTATTAATGATTGCCATTCTGATCACTGTGCGGTGGTATATTTTTGTGGTTTTAAATTGCATTTCTCTGATGGCTAATGATGTTGAGCATCCTTTCATTTGCCTGTAGGCCCTCTGTACGTCCTTCTTGGAGAGTGTCTGTTGAGATCCTTTGCTCATTTTTCATTTGGATTGTTTGTCTGGTGCTGAATTGTATGAGTTTTTATATATTTTGGAGATCAAACCTTGTCCAAGATATCATTGGCAAAAATATTTTCCCATACATTTGGATCCCTTTCATTTTGATGAGTGTTTCTTTAGTCGTGCAGAAGCTTTTTACTTTGATAGAGTTCCATTTGTTTATTTTTTACTTTATCTTCCTTGCCCTAGGAGATATATTGGTGAAAATACTTCTGCAAGGGATATCTGAAATTATACTGCTTATGTTTTCCTGAAGGACTTTTATGGTATCACAACTTATATTTAAGTCTTTTTTATCCATCTCAAGTTTATTCTGGTGTATAGTATAAGTTGCTGGCCTAGTTTCAGTTTTTTGTATGTATTTGTCCAGATCTCCCAAGAGCATTTATTGAAGAGGCTATTATTACTCCGTTTTTGCTCCTCTTCCCTTTGTCAAATATTAATGGACTATAGAGACATAGGTTAACTTCTGGGCTCAATATCCTGTTTCATTGATCTATTTGTCTGTTCTTGTGCCAATACCAGGCTGTTCTGATTACAGTAGCATTGTAATATAGTTTGATATCAGGTATTGTGATCCCTCCTACTTTGTTCTTCTTTCTCAAGATTGCTGAGACTATTCAGGGTCATTGTTGGTTTCATATAAATTTTTGAAATATTTGTTCTTAGAACTGTGAAATATACCACTGGTATTTTATTTTATTTTTTAAAGATTTTATTTATTTATCTTTAGAGGGGAAGGGAAGGAGAAAGGGAGAGAAATATCAATGTATAGTTGCCTCTTGTGCATTCCCTGCTGGGAACTGGCCTGCAACCCAGGCATGTGCCCTGACTGGGAATCGAACCTTGATCCTCTGGTTCACAGGCCCACACTCAATCCACTGAGCTACACTGGGCAGTGCCACTGGTATTTTAATAAGGATTTGGTTGAATCTATAGATTACTCTGGGTAAGATAGACATTTTAATAATGTTAATTCTACTAATCCATGAACATGGTATATACTTCCATTTATTTGTACCTTCCTCATTTTTCTTCAGTGTTTGGGAATTCTCTGAGAACAGGTCTTTTACCTCCTTGGTTAAGTTTATGCCTATGTATTTTATTTGTCTTGTTGCTATAGTAAATGTGACTTTTTTCCTAGTTTCTGTATTTGGTACTTCATTGTTGATGTACAAAAATGCCTTTGATTTCTAAATACTGACTTTGTATCCTACTATTTTTATGAATTCATTTATTAGGTCAAGTAGTTTTCTTGGTGGAGCCTATAGGGTTTTCCATGTACACTCTCATGTCAAAAGCAGATAGATGGATTTGGATGAGATAGAGAGAGATAGAGGTAGAGATAGAGTGATATAGACATATTTTAAATTGTCCATTAAAGAAAGGCAGCTGAGAATTATTACACATCATAGTTTGTAAAAATGCAGGCTCTGTCCATGTTGAGTGTTTCCCTTTCCTTTCCTCACAGATCATACACAGCTGAAGAGTGGATCTGTCATCTAAAGCAAACTGCACAGTGGCAGGTTAGCATAGCCATGAAACTAGCAACTTCACCACATCATTCAAGTACCTCAAAAGCACAGAATATGATAGGATGTATTACATGCCTGGCCAGAAATCTGTATAAAAAAACACAGAAATACCTAGAAGACTATGATTCCATACAATTTTAAATGGTAGGTTCTAATATTCCCTATGAATGAAAGCCACCCCACATAGCTTCTAACTAATACCTATACAGAAATCAGCCTGAAACAAGAAAGTTCAGTTGTAGCCATTTCCCTCTATCCCACTATATTTGTGTCTCATCCCTGAGACCTTTCTTTCTTCAATGAACAGTTGTACCTTTACACGTGCAAACCCTATTGTGACCACTATTTCTATTATCCCTTGAGCTTATGGTCTCATGGGGGTAGATAGGCACACAAACAAAAAAAATACAAAACCAAAATATAAATATGTATCAGATTCAATGGAGACATGGGAAGGAATGCTCAGTCATATAGGGTGAAAGTCGGAAGTGGCGTGGTTAAGCTATTAATGTGTTTGAGTAAGGAGCAGAAAAAGCAAGAGACGAGAGACTTTTTGTGCTTTATTATCCTTATTTATTTCACCCCTGTGTCTACAAGTTATTATCAGAATATGCTTAAGACCAAAGAATGTAGAGTTGGAGACTGCAAGGAGGGCCATGCAAAACCAGGTAACATTACACTTGGAGTTATGGTCCTTACAGAGTCAGACCATTTTCTCTTTTGTTCAATCATTCATTCACTCAACCAATGTTTGCTTAAGTGCCAGGTGCTGTGCTAGGCATTGGTGATACTGGTGAACATGCTGTATTTTGTTCTTGATTTCACAGATGCACAGTTTAGTGGGGAAGGCAGTCGATTGCGTGATCACAAAAGTCAACTCATTATTTACTACAAAAGGATCACCAAAAAAGGTATAAAGCACTAAAACTGCATTCAGTTGGTGGGCTTTACTGATTGAATGACTTTTCAGCTGAGGCTTAGGCAAGTAGAAATAATGTGAGAAACAGTATTCAGGGGAGGGCAGGGGAAAGATATCTGTCTGCATAGAAGCTATAGATTCTAATACGTCTCATCTAAATTGCCTAGGCCAGGGTTCACACAGTAAACATCTACGTGTGTTTTGGCTTCAAGGTTCCTCTGCTGTCTATTCCAACCTCTAAGTGGAAAAGTGCCTCCCTGTTTGAAAGAATGAAAATCATTCCTTTGCTTTCTGGGTTCACATTTGGGAAAAGAACTTTGAAGGCAGTCATTGTGTCTTGTTTTTCTGCTCAAGTAGTATCATGAATCATTTCAAAGAATAGTGTTTGCAAAGTCTGAGACAAGATCAAAATGCCATTTTCCTCTGAAACTACAGCACGTGTTTCATAAAGAAGTCTCGGTAATATCTAGCAGGGAAATTTCTAGTCCAGAAATACACTTCACACTGCATTTCCACTGAAATTGAAACCAAGAAAGAAAGGGTCCCCTGGGAAAGGTTATAATCATGAGGTTAGAATGAGGGTTAATGCCTGTCCTCCTATCATATACTCATAGCCATTCTCCAGTAGTAGAATTAAAAGGGAAGTTACTCTAGCAGATGTTTTCAAATTAACCAAAATCGTGTCAGCTGGAAACATGCCCAGAGAGAGAGAGAGAGACCTTCCCACAAGCTGCCTGAGGGAGCCATTTAAATGTCTCTGAGTCCTCCGGGTGCAGATTGGGATGCACGAGCTAGGGAGATAAGGAAGTCCCAGCACAAATCCTACTCTCGTAAATTCTTATCCATGGCTTCAACAAGACCTCCAATCTGCTGAATACTAAAAAAACCTGGCAGGGCTGGGTAGTTAACACACTGCCAAATCACACTCTTCATGCTTGCTTTTGTGTTGTTGCTTACAAATCTGATAAGAAAACATTGAGAGAAGATAAAGAAATTGTCAATGACAACAGATGAGCAAACTATGATAAGTGAATATGAAAATGAACAGTTTAGTTTCAGGCAATTACCAGGACTGTGAGTTTGCATTTTCACAGCAGTCCCAGAGCATTGCTACCTAATTCACAGCAACCCCAAGTGGGGCAATCATAGCCTAGCTGTGTTGGTTCCCATCTACCCAAGAGAAGGCCCAAGATTCTAGGCCAAAGATCTATGGCTGTATATGCAGGGGGCTTCCTGTGAGTGATGTGGTCATCTGAAGTGAGATGTCACTTTTCACCCAGTAATCACCAATTCCTACAAGAAGAAGAAAAGAATAAACACCAAGCAGGAGAAATCTTAAGCCAATAAAAGGCAGAGAATATCTCTAGTTTCTCACTTATACACCAGTTGACTGGCCCCTACCATTTGCTATGGTGAAGAATATAAAATTGATGGGTCAACATATCTCATAGGCAATACCGACCTCTATGCCATCAGAGTAAGGAAGAAAAGACTTCAAAAGGAAATCATTCATCATTTTAGCCTTCTTACAGCCACATCTAATTTTTCCTGCTCTCAACCCCATATTTTGCTCTGCAGGTTTGTGTGTTACAGGGTTACAAAATAAAAGTGAGATGATAGATAGATAGATAGATAGATAGATAGATAGATAGATAGATAGATATAGTCTGTCCTGAAAAAGTCCAGCCATTGTTAATATAATGAGAATGGTTTGCATGACATTGATGTAACCTGGCAGTCAAAGAGAGTGGACTGAAATGCACATGCATGAATAATGACAACTTCACCGTACTAGTCAGTGGGGGCCATAGATGCCATTCAGTGAGCATGTGTAATCTGTGGCCATAATATTCGAAATGACTGAGCAAGTACAGCAATGAATCGGAATCAAATTTTGCATCAAGCTTGAACATTCCTCCACAGGAACTATTGGGATGATTCAGAAGGCCACAGCTATGGGCAACTGGTGATTGGCAGCTTCATCAGGACGACATGCCCACTTATGCATCATGTCTTGTACAGAGTTTTTTGTGAAACATCCAATCACCTGGGTAACTCAGCCTAGATTTGGCACTCTGGGACTGACTTCTGGTCCTTTCCAAAACTAAAATCACCTTTGAAAGGGAAGAGATTTCAAGCTGTTTTGATGAGATTCAGAAAAATAAAACGGGGCAGCTGATGGCTGTTGGGAGAGCTGTGTAAGGTCCCAAGGTACCCACTTTGAAGGAGACTGAAGCATCATTTTCCTATGTACAATGTTTCTTGTATCTTATATTTTCTGCAATAAATGTCTCTATTTTTCATATTATATGGCTGGATAGATTCTGGACAGACCTCATGCATATAATTAATATATACAAATGCTGTAATGCTGTGATTTGGTATATATATGTATATGGATATAGATATACATGCTAAGTAGGTATGTGTTAGAAGAAAAAGAACTAGTAAGAACTAGTTGTCCGGTATCTCATATAGTGAGCTGTCAGTGAATGTGTTAATAAGTTAAATGACTGAAGATTAGTTCTAAATTTTCCTCTGTGGCAGAAAAGCATTTAGACCTTCCTAGGGACAGCATCTTTAGCAATTCTTGATGGACCACATATCCAGAGACAATCACCTTCATTTGACAGTAACACATTGAAAATGCCCCATGATAATTACTTATTTATTTATTATTGGCCACTAAAATTATCCCTTTTTTTTCAAAAATGGCGAACTTAAAGCCCTTACATCTTCTGGAAATAAAACAGGCAGCTCAAGATCTGGGGTGTTTTGAACCTCCAAGTGTTTCAGCAGCACAAAGATTTTTAGAATGCTAGCAAAGGGCCTTCTTGTGATTGATTGTATTTTAAAATAAAAACGCACAAAGAGAACAACATACCACAGACATAAGGCATGAGACGAAAGTGTGGGAGGTAAGGACTGGAAAAAAAGTGTTTAGATTTTTCAAAAGTCCTTTCAGCCTTCCTGTTTAATGGTGCTCTTTTAGCAGGAAAAAAACAATTACCAAAGGAAAAGGAAAGAAAATTTAAAAAAAACTTAGATGTATATAATTTCCTTAAATTAAGCAAGGAGAGGCAAATGTGGTTTCTATATAAATGAAATCTTCATACAAGTCTTCCAACTGAATGTTTCCCGTGAGAAAACAGATCCTTCGGCATGGAGCAGAGTTGCTCTGATAAAGGGTGGAACCATTTGTGGGAATGACCAAGAAGGCACCATAATGTAAATTTGAGTCTGTCATAGAAATGTCAGTATAAAATACATACTTAGCATTTTATTATTGTTTTCTGTATTTGAAATGCAAAATTAAAATTAGAATGCTAAGCTTCTTGTTTCTAGAGACGTTACTAATTAAAGAACACAGTACATGTCTCAATCAAGTTGTAGCTGAACTATTACTATGCTACCAAATAGGCTGAATGAGTAGATAGTAAAACTTCAGTTCTCCTCTTCCCAGTTTTAATTTTATATTTAGAAATAATCAATCTAGATGGTTATTTCTATTTCCAAGTGTAACTCAATAGGACACTTCAGCTTAGAAGAAATTAGAAAGCAGAACAGCACTTAGTTTTAGGCTATTTCTCTACATGGGCTCATTAATATATTGAGGAAAAGGTCCTGATTTCAATAATCACTGATATAGTTTATCAAGATTTTCATCCTGGCAGAACAAAGTTATAATGAAGAAGAAATTAAAGATGCTAAACTATAAAAATATCCCATAAAGAAAACTCATATATGTATTATTCTCCCTAGAGCACAATTTTTCTTGTGTGATATGGAGACATGTAAATTTTTTAAATCCCATATTTGTAAATGCATTCAAGTTGTTTCTCTCATATAAAATAATTAATACTTTCTTCTCAATGAGGCAATTTTTTTTAAAAAAGGGAATATTAGATCTGGAACTAAGACTGTTTCAAGGCAGTGGCTTCCTTACAATCAAGTTTAAACTGAACTAATAAACCCTAAGCAAATTAATAAGAAAGCTACTGATACCAGATTTCCATGAACTTTCCTATTTCATGACAGAATATGAATTTTCTAAATCAAGGGTAGCTTTTATAACCTAAACATTAAATTTAATACATTTTTCATAATTATACTCAACATCTCCTTAGGGCTTTGAATTTTCTTCCTTTTTAAAAATTTAAGCAAAGAAAACTTTATCCTTTTGACATTACCATAAATCAGGGTACTTACAACATCTCTTGCCTTCATGACATTTTTTCACGTTGGGATTAACACTATGGCTATATATGCAAAATTAGGCCAGTAGAAAATTGTTCGCTGCCACTGAAATTCTCCTATAAATAACAACCAAAAGGCAGTTAGCACCTTTCTGGTGAAAATAATTTAGATGTTCCCATTCAGTCCGAAAATCACCGTCCTAGTTCTAAACATTCCTCATCCCAGGGTCTGACTACAACTCAGATTGTTCCAACAGCACTTTACAAAGTCTTTTTGTAAAGACCACGAAAGCTAATGATCTGTCTTTAACTGATGGTTTTATTATATGTCTTTCATCTTGTAATTCCATAACTTCACGTGCTATTGCCCGGTGAGACAGGGAGCATCGATCTCTCCCGCACCGGAGCCAGGCTCACTGTGTCAGACGTGTACAGTTCTCAGTCTATAAAAGAAATAACATCTCACCCACTGGCGTTCCTGTCCCGACTGTCTCTCCACCTCAAGCCCCTGCCCCTCTGACAGCTTTCCTCTTGTCAGACAAAAAATTTCGCAGCTCTGTGGCCAAGAGGGAGGCGAACAGGGGAGCTAGGGGCGGGAGCTCAGGCACAGGCATTCAATGTCTTGAGCACTCCAGCAGCCGGCCGCCCCTTCCCATGCCCCCCGCCCCCTGGGGGCCACCAGGCGAAGCAGAGGCAGCTCGCCGTGCCCGACGAGCAAACCAGCCTGAGTCCTGAATGCGGGGTCTTCATCCTTGTGCGGCCCAGGGAGGGTCTCTTCCGCAGCTGCAGCCGCCCCTCAATGAAAGTGCAATCTGTTATCTCTCCCGGGCCCAAGGAGAGGTCTCCGTTTGGTCTCGGCTCCAGCCCCACTCATTCAAGTCACTGAATACTGGGTCTCATCGCTCGCCCGCCACGCTATTCGCCCGGAACTGGTCTGGGCTGCGGACGGGGGTCGACTCTCCAGTATCCTCCCGCTCCGACCCCTGGTGTATGTGCGTGTGTGTGTATGTATGTGTGCGTGTCTTGCTGTATCTCGGTCTCACCCTGTGCCTCTGTCTCTCTTTGTGCCTCCGTTGCTCTGGCTTTCTCTCTTGCGCGCGCGCGCATACACACACGGAGGAGGCTCTCTCCGCAACCAATGCCAAAATGTCACCTAAAAAGCAAGTGCAACAACTTGCTTTGGAAACGACCCAGGAGTCATGAAATCCCCTGCAGCGAGCAGCCCCCTTCCTCCCCTGCAAGGTGCATTAGGGGTTGAGGACCTGGGGAGGTGTGAATTTGGTTCTCTGAGATCCCCAGGAGTGGTGTTCTTCTCCCCTCCCCCTTCCAGGACCCTGTCGCAATTAGAAATTCGTCCCTTCCCTGGCCCCGGGTGAAAGAGGCGAGGACCGCAAGCCTGGAGAGGGGCGCGCCGGCCCCAGAGTTCCTTGAGTCCTCAGGGGGCCGGCAGTGCTCCCCAGACAAAATATAAGTGATCTCGGGCGAGGGCGGGAGGCCAGGAACCCAGCCCACAGTCCCTCCACTGGCAGGAGAGGCGGCAACCTCGAGTCGGGCAAGGGACACCCTAAGCGCCGTGACCGCAGCGGTGGCGGCGTCCTGGGTTCCGGTGGCAGCCGCCACGCGCGCAAGCCCCAGCCCCCGCGGCGCAGCCGGTCCTTACCTTGCCGCTGCCTGCAGTCCAGCGCTCGGACCTCCCCACGTCTGTCCGTCGGTCCCAGGAGCCTCGAAAAGAGGAGGACGAAAGAGGTGTCCCAGTGGTTGGGACAGGCTCTCAGCGGGGTGAGGGGAAGGACTCGGTAGAAGAGCAGAGGCGGCTGCGGCCGCTCCCGCCGCTGAGGCTGCTGATTCCCAGGGGTTGGATGTGTCGAAGAGGCCGTGTCCTCGGGATCGTGGCGGCCGGAGCGCAGCACTCGCCCCTGGCGCGGAGACGGAGCGCCGGGACGCAGCGGGTTGGGGCGGCTAAGCTGGGCCGGTCACCCGCCTCTGGGTGCATGTTAATACGGCGGGGGGGAGGAGTCCCGCGCTTCCTCCGCCCAACCACCGGAGCCGGCGGGCGGGCGCCGCGCACCAGTCGTTTCCACCCGCCCCAGCTACTACAGCGCGGTCACTAGCCCTGGCCGCGACCCAGGCACGTGCGCCGAGGCCACCGGGAGGAGCCGGCGTCACCGGGAGCGAGCTCCTGGCTTGCGGGTTGTGTCCCCTCAGCCTTCGTGGTGGCAAGTGCACTCACACCGGACTGAGAGGGAAGCCCCGTAAGCCCAGGATGCAGCCGAGAGGTGGCCACCCATTAGTGGGCGTGCCCCATCCGTTCCCCCGGCAGAGGAATTAAACCTTCCTCTTCCCTCCTGACAGCCGTGGTTCCTAACCTTGACTTTTTAAGAGAGAGAATTAGGAGTTCATGACACTTTTTATCACAGGAGATCGTGTTGGCGTGCAGAGGGTTTGCTGTTCTCTCCTCTTATCCTCAGGGTCCCTGGTAGATTTTCTGAAGACAAAAATCGCCAGAGAAGAGACAGGGTAGGGGCAAGAATCGAGACTCACAAGGACCGACGTTAAATCCAGTACCATTACTTTCCGTTATTCCTCAGAGCGTCAGTTTCTCCATCTATACGGCTGCAGCAGCTCTTAGAAGGACGTGCGGCTTAGATTACACAATGTATCTTCCACCGACTCCCCTTGGTATTATCCTAAAGGTAGTCAGAAAAACAAATCCCCTTTCCTCCTGTTTTCTGACCTCAGTAAACTTCCCACTATCCGCCCCAAGTGCATTTGGGGGCCAGGCTCATTCATACAGTCTGAAAATAGGAAGAATCCATGTGGCTTCAAGGTACGAATAGAGATAAACGTATGACTGCGTAAACTGAGATGTAGGTCAAAGAGAAAAAGTCAATCAAGTATTTACTGAGTTGCTTCTCTATCCACTTAAGTACTAGTGTTCCGCCTAATAATAGTTAAAAGTAATCGTGGTTAATCACCGCATTCCTATTTCCATCTACTCAAAAAAAGAATGGGCATCTTCCTGGAGACTGTCCTTTGTGCTACAGCTCCCAGAAAGAACGTTATGCCAAAGAGTATATAATCTTCTTTATGTAATTGTACCCATAAATTTATAGCATAAGATTTAGCATCTGCTTTGTGTGATATCTAATTATAAATATTAATAGAATATTCTTTTTCAAGAAAACAGTTCTAAAAATGCAGGGAAGTGAAAAACCGTTTCCATAAAAATATGACTCATATAAATAATCGCTTTTCCGCAATTTTACTGAGTGATTTTCCATTAAAGAGGGGAAAAAATCTTTAAACCACTAAACACTCAAAGAAATGGAAGTAAATCCTCAGCATTGTACTACCATGATCACCAATCCTTTAATAAAATTTATTTTAAAAATATCCCCAGTCAATGGGAGAATGTCTACATAGGGGTACTTATGCTTCTAATAACATTCCATGAAAAGGCAAAGCACTGACATAGGAAAAATCACTTCCATAATCTAGAAAAAAACAACTACTTTGCCTTTCCAAATTTGTAAATAATTTTAATTCATAGGATTTCAAATGAGGTTACATAAATAAGAAGGCCAATAGAACTGTCAGGGCTTAACTCAAAGTATGAGGTAAACTTCAGTGAATAAAATTACTTGAAGCAGAAAATAAATTTTCTTGCAAAATTCTTATGTTACATTTAACCCAACAACAATAATACCTGTACAGCACTAGTGTTATTAGGATTTTCTGACTGTAAGGGAGAGAAATCAAATTTGGCTAATTTAAGGGAACGTGATTTATTGGGAAGATATTGAAAGTTTCCATAATTGAAGGGAGACTTGAAAGCAATGGTGGGAACAAGTAGGGTTTGAGGCAGTACTAGGGGGCTGGGAAGCTGGAAAGACAGAAGCAGTTTGGTTTGGTGCTGCTCGGTCAACGTGAGTAAATGCCAACTGTTTCTTCTAACCTCACATTACTGGATCAAGATTCAAGTCACAGGAAAGAGCAGTTGACTAACCAAACTTCGTTCAGGCACTAACTGCCTGGCTGTACCAGCATATGGAGAAGATTGGTTTTTTGACATCCAGAATGGAAGGCAGTCACCTGGATTTATCACCATTCTAAAAGTACACATGATTAGAGATAGGTAATTTCTTAAAACAAGTTCAGGGGACTATCAAAAAGGAGAATTTGATGCTTAGGTCAAAAAAGAGGAAAATGATAAATGACTGTTATGTTGATCAGCTATGAAATTTACAATATAATTCTTAAACTTATTTGGAAATGAACAGTGATACTGTTCAAGTAAAACTAATAGCACTTTTTGTAGTTATTGTCCATGTGCTTATTTTTAGCTAACTAATGCTGTTTAAATATCATATATATGGCTAGCTATCTTATTTATATAAGCATGGTGCCTATAAGTACTACTGTAAGCTGGGGCTAACAACTATGTTCACCTCTAGTCATAGACAGTGTAGGAGCTGAATAATAGCCCTGGAAAGATGTCCATGTCTTAACCTTTTGAAACAGTGAATGCCATCTTACATGAAAATTTGCAGAGGTAGTTGAGAATCTTGAGATGAGAAGGTTATCCAGAATTACCCCATGGGTCTGATATAATCTCCAGGGCTCTTTTAAGAGGGGACAAAAGAAAGTCAAAGGCAGAAGAAAAAGATGGGATGATGGAAGCAAAGGTTGAAGTGGTGTACTTTGAGGATGGAGGAAGGCGACCACGAGCAAAGGAATACTAACAGTTTCTAGAAATTGGAAAAGAGAAAAGATTCTCCCCTGGAGCCTTCGGGAAGAACAGTAATCTGCTAACATCTTGATTTTAACTCAGTTAAACTGATTCCAGACTTCTGATTTCCAGAACAGCAAAATAATAAATTCATGTTGCTTTAAGACACCAAGTTTCTAGTAATTAGCAACAGCAGCTGTAAGAAACTAACATAGCTTAGCTTACCCTTGGGCCCACACTATTGGTAGCAGGTGTTGTAAGAGCCTTTACTATAGAAGAAACACAGAAAGGTATATCTACTTCTGGAGAGGATAACTCAAAGCAGGCCAAGTCAGCAATGTGTTGGTAAGAACAGGAAACTGGAAACCATGGATAGGTAAGTGTTCCTATCCATTTCTCTAGTTGATATCAAAATAGTGACATTTCTCTTAGACTACAATGTGACAAACAGGTAAAATCCCATTAAAATGAAGTATAGTTGTGAAAGAAGAAAATACTCGAAGGGCAATGTAAATAAATGGTAAATGTGAAAGACATACAAGCTTTTTCTGTGTTAACAAAGCACTATCATTGTCATGGTTTTAAGTAATATTTCAATGGTGATCCCATGTCTATGTCTTCAGTTTTGACCTCTTGGCTAGCTTTGATATTTGCATATCCCCAAACCTGCTAGACACACCCACTTGACACTTCTCCTTGTACCCCATACTTGAAAAGCTCCAAATTAAACTCATCACTTTTTGCCCTTTCCCTCCGTTCAGTGTATTCCTTTTCTTGTTATATCTTATGAATTCATGGCAATATCATCCACCAAGTCACCAGTCCCAGAATTCTGTGAAGTTATCTTAGACTTCTGTGCTCATCAATGACATCTAATCCATCACTAGACATTGTTGACTTCTCCTATCATTTGAATTGATCTCGAACCCTTCCTGTATTTCCGTTTCTATCATATGCCTCCTTCTGGTTTTGTCATCTCACGTGTGGGTTCTTATCCTCCTAACTTCTTTCTTTTCCCTTAGTCTTTCTTCCTCTTCATTGTAGCAAAAATGATCTTCTAAAAATATATCCTGACCATGTTAATACAGTGATTTATCTACAATTTAGCTCCTTACAAAGTTATAAAGTTTAGTTTCTTATAATGACATACAAGGCTCTCAAAACTTGCTTTTACCTATGTTTTCAGCCTTTGGTCCTATTTTGTACATTATGCTACAGTACATCAGCTTGCTGCCTATGATGCCATTCATGTAACATGCCCCAGAATAAAGCTATAACTGTCTATTACTATTCTCTCTGTCTTGAGTGCCCTCGCCCTGCTTTCACTGGCTAATATATACTTCTTCTCCTGCTAGGTTTGCTTCAGTCTACCTACCTCATGCCTGGATCATTCAGTTGGGTTAAGTGTTTCCAGTGCTCACCTTACCCACTACTTAGTTCTTACCACATTATATTAAAATGTTCATGTTATCTAGGTTGCATTTTTGAGACTGTAGCTATCCATATTTCGATCCCTAATGCCTAGCATAATAATTGCTTTTCAATAGAAAATTATTACATATTTGTGAGATTGAATTAGCATAACCTGCTTAGAGAATATTTTTAATGTCATTATATATCTTAATATAATTTAATAGGAGCCTATGTGTGATATAGTATAACCTGTAGCCAGATTTTAAAACCCATTACTCATACTCATCAGGTTTAATAAATGGAAAGCTTTCTTTTTCAAGTTAAACAAATACCAAAAAAAAAAAAATACTGAGGAGACATGTGAAGATACTGTGTCTAGTTTTTCTTTTTAATAGCCGATCCAGTGAAATGAAATGGTCTTGTTCTCAAATGCTTTTCAAATAACATTTTGCTTTTTCCTTTATTCAACATTTTGTATTAGAGATATAAGCACTGAAATACAATCGATTTGACTTCTGTTTCAGCCCTTCTTCTATATCCCGTCACTCAGTTTACACATTAATCTATACACACTGTCTCCTCTTCTTGTCACCTCTACCACACCCCCATTCACGTTTTCACCCATTTCAATAGGGTATGAGCCCTGTACATTGCAGTCTGACTTTGTGCTGATAAAGATGGCCTAATTACCCCAGCAAAAAGATTCTTTATGTTCCTATTTCCTTGATATCTAATCAGAATTTTGCATTGTGAACAACCAATTTGAGTTGGATGACTTTTAACATACTGCATTAAAAACTTTATTAAATTTTCCACTGTAAAGTTTGATTACTTTATTGTCTTCTACTATTCCTTCCAGTTATCTGTCCCTAAGCTTTCCTACTACCTCTACAATCTGCAATTATTGTGCCCTCAAGATGGTAGCTAAGGACACCGGTAAGAGTGAGATCTCTGAAGACATATGACCCTTGGTTAGGGCCCTGGGGAGTTTCTGCAGTACCCACTGGTGAAGGAGAAGGAGCCCAACATCAGAGATGGGAGGAAACCCAGGTGAGCAAAGCCATGAAAACAGCAGCTTCATGGAAAACAAACGCTGAGAAAATTTTAGGAGATCAGGCTGTTCAATGCTGAATTTCAAACCAGCATTTCTACTCATTGTAATGTCTTTACCTGTAAGAAATGTATAGCTATCACAAACTCAGAATTTACAAACAAAATGAGGCATCTTCCATTTAGCATTAGCACTTTTCCACAGTCTTCCCACTACTGCTCCATTTCACGTATACACAGATACCAAAGCCAAAGTTGTAGAAGTCATTCAGAGACTCTTCCTCCCACCTTTTTCACTATGTCTAGTTAGTAGCCAAGTTTTATCAAATTCATAAAATATTAAGCTACTTCACTCTACTGCTTAAAATTGTTCAGTACATCCTCCTTGTCTTCAAGATAGAATTCAAGTGTAGGTATGACATGCAAAACCCTTCATAATTTGAGTTTTCTTCATTGAATTATCAGAACAACTTATTTGAGTTGGATACTTTTAACATACTGTATTAAAAATTTTATTAAAATGTCTTTTCACAGGTTAGAAATAATAATTTATAGTTAAAAATAAATATGAATAAATCTAAGAACAATAAATGTAAAAAAGAATAGTATATATATATACATTCATCCATATATATTAGGGACTGCTGGTAATACACACCCACAAGCAAACTATACATCAGCATAACAGGAAAAGCAGAAGAAAGAATCAGAATATCTTGATAACTAAAAAACACTAATTAGCATATTACTCTATATATTTTGAGAAAAGACATACTCCATATTTTTGTATAGAAATATGGCATTTAAGAACTCCCTTTAAGGCAATCTCATTTATAATAGCGTCAAAGAGAATAAAATATTCAGGAATAAGTTTAACCAAGGAAGTGAAAGATCTATATAACAAAAACTGTAAGATGTTGATGAAAGAAATTGAAGAAGACACATACAAAAATGGAAAGCTTTCATGCTCATGGATTAGAATAATTAATATTGTTAAAAAATCTATACTTCCCAAAGCAATCTTCAGATTCAATTCAATTCCTATCAAAACTTCAGTGGCATTTTTTCTCAGAAATAGAAAAAAAAACAATCCTACAGTTTGTATGGAACCACAAAGATCTTGAAAAGCCAAAGCAATATTAGGAGCAATATATGAAGGACAAACCTGGGGGCATCACACTTACTGATTTCACACTATAGTACAAAGCTATAGTAATAAAAAAAGCGTGGCACTGCCATAAAAGCAGATACATAGACCAATGGGGAAAAAAATCAACAGCCCAGAAATAAACCCGCATGTACATGATCAATTAATTTACAACAAAGGAGCCAAGAATACTCAATGGGGAAGAATAATCTCATCAATAAGTCATACTGGGAAAGCTGAACAGCCACATGCAAACCCCACATTCAGCACTTCAACTTTTAAGACACCCACTGGAGGGACAGCTCCCAAAACACCTAGCTCTGAAAGCCAATGGGCTAGTTAGTGTCCTTGTGACCCACAAGATCTAGCAAGCAAAGAAACAATTTTTGATGGGAGTGAGCATTCGCCTGTCCTATCCCCACATTACCCCCCAGGGTCTTTCTCTAAAAGCTGTTCATCTGCAGACTTTAAAAGCTGCTGCCTGAGAATCAGACTTCTAATTTAGAAGGCACTAGAGGCTAGCTATGATCATCACCAGAGACCAGGGAGGCCTATGAACAGCTCTCCCACCTCCTCCCCCCAGCTCACTTCTAGAATAATACCAATATGCCAGTATCTCTCAGGAAGGAATTTGCATACATATCTGTAGCTCCAGCTTTTGATGCTGCCATGGAGGGAAGAGCCCCAGATCTCTCGGCCCTAATAGACACTGGGGCTTGCATTCACCATTCTTTTTTTTTTTTAAAGATTTTTACTATATTTTTCTTTAGAGGGGAAGGGAAGGAGAGAGGGAGAGAAATATCAATGTATGGTTGCCTCTCGTGTGTCCCCTGCTGGGAACTAGCCTGCAACCCAGGCATGTGCATTGACTGGGAATCCAAACTCAATCCTTTGGTTCGCAGGCCCGTGCTCAATCCACCGAGCTACACCAGCCAGGGCAGCATTCACCATTCTTATGGGACCGTACAGAACAAAAAAAACTCTTATTAACAAGTGCAGGAGCCCTCCCTCCTCCAGGCTGTACACCTGGACCAAGCAGAGAGAGCAGGCAAAAATACCCATCTCTCAGTTACCCTGTGAAAGGGACTTTACATACTTTCCCCACCTAAGCTTCCAGCTTCCAATCTGCTTACATGTAGGTGCTGACTGCAATTCTTCCCTTTGGCACGCTGACAAGTTTGGGAATAGCTTCAAATATTGGAAGTCTCTAAGAGCAAAGAAGAAGGCTTGGGCAATTACAAAAGTTTGAAAGTTGGAGGGATCACAACACCAGACATCAAAATAAACTACAAAGTCATTATAGTCAAAACAGCCTGGTACTGGCACAAGAATAGGCACATAGATTACTAGAACAGAACAGGGAGCCCAGAAATAAACCCACAACTTTATGGTCAGTTAATATTTGACAAAGGAGGCAAGAACATACACTGGAGTAAAAACAGTCTCTTCAATAAATGGTGTTGGAAAAAACAGACTTGTACACTGAAAAAAAAGAAAATAGACCACCAACTTATATCACACACAAGAACAAACTCAAAGTGCATAAAAGACTTACACATAAGTCATGAAACCATAAAAATCCTAAAAGAAAAAAAAACATAGGCAGCAAAATCTCAGATATCTCATGTAGCAATATTTTAGCCAATATATCTCTGAGGGAAAGGGAAGCAAAGGAAAAAGTAAACAAATGGGACTACATCAAACTAAAAAGTGTGTGCACACCAAAAGACATCATCAATAAAATGAAAAAGAAACCCACTGTATGGGGAGATCATATTTGCCAATGCTACATCTGATAAGGGTTTAATTTCCAAAATATATAAAGAACGTATGCAACTCAATACCAGGAAGACAAACAACCAAATTTTAAAAAGTGGTCAAAGGACCTAAATAGACATTTCTCCAAAGAGGACACACAAATGGCCAATAGACACATGAAAAGGTGTTCAATGTCACTAATCATCAGAGAAATGCAAATTAAAATTATAATAGGGTTTCACCTCACACCTGCCAGAATAACTACCATCAATAAGTCAACAAACACCAAGTGTTGGCAAGAATGTGGAGAAAAGGGAACCCTAGTGCACTGCTGATAGGAATGCACTCTGGTGGAAAACAGTATGAAGTTTCCTGAAAAAAATACAAACGGAACTTGCCTTTAACCAAGTGATTGCATTTCTGGAAATATGTCCTAAGAATTCCAAAATACCAATCAGAAATAATATATGCATCCCTATGTTCCTTGTGTTCATAGCGTCATTATTTACAGTAGCCAAGAACTAGAAATAGCACTTTTTTATCTACCCAGTAGGTCAGTGGGTAAAAAAGCTATGGTACATTTACACAATGGAATAATACTATGCAGCTATAAAAAGAAGGAACTCTTACCCTTTGTAACAGCATAGATGGCTCTGGAGATTATAATGCTAAGTGAAGTAAGCCACTCAGAGAAAGACAAATACCATATGATCTCACTCATGTATGGAATCTAATGAACCAAATAAACTGACAAAACCAGAGGCATGGATACGTGGAACAGACTGACTTGAAGAGATTAGCAAATAACATATATGCGTATATGCATAGCCCATGGTGAAGGCCTGGGGCTGAGTGGCTGGGTGGAAGGAGGCGAAGGTGGGGAAAAATAGAGGACATCTGTAATAGTGCCAACAACAACAACAAAAAGGTTTGAGAGACAGCTAGGAGATTGGGCTAGGCTGATTGCAGCATTATTTCCAATAGGCAAAATATAGAAGCAACATAAGTGTTCATCCATGCATGATTCAATTGTACATATACACAAACATATACAAATATTACTCAGCCTCACAAAAGGAAGCCCTGCCATTTGCAACAATGTAGAATCTACATTGTAGATGAACCTGAAGGACATTATGTAATGTAAACTAAACCAGACAAAGAAGTTTGCTCTCACTGTTTTGTGGAATCTAAAAGAAAAAGTCAAAATCATAGGAACAGAGAGGATAGAAAAGTGGTTACTAGGAGCTGAGGAAAGAGGGAAATATGGAAAGGTTGCTACAGGAGCTGTCAAGAAGAAGAAAGACCGCAATGGCTGAGTGGCTCAGTTGGTGGAGTGTCATCCTGTGCACCAGAAAGGTTGTGGGTTTGATTCCCAGTCAGGGCTTATGTCTAGGTTGAGGGTTTGATTCCTGGATGAGGCGTGTATGGGAGGCAACCAATCACTATTTCTCTCCATAGATGTCTCTCTCTCTCTCTCTCTGTCTCTCTCCTTCTCTCTTCCTCTCTCTCTAAAATTAATAAAATGTGTCTTCAGTGAGGATAAATGAGCCATAAATCCTTCAGTGAGGATTTATGGCTTAAAAACAGCAGAGACCAGCTGTATCCAACATGACAACTAATTGAACCCAATGGTAACTTGTAGCCTCATAATACATTCATTGTAATACATTAGCATGATGAACCACACACCTGAGCCAACATGATCTGAAATGGAAAGCCCATATGAGGACACAAAATGGTCAACAAAGCTCCTCTGAGAAATCTCCATTCCTTTCCCGGGAAGACCCTGAATGTTCCTCTCCCTTATTGAATACCCTACACTCCATTAAATGAACCTCAATAAAACAAGGAAATTCCACTAAATGAGGGTTGCTCTGTCTATAGAGTAGCCCATTCTCTGTCTCACTGCTTCACTAATAAACTCACTTTCTTTTCTGTCCTGGCTCATTTTTTAATTCTTTCCTGCATGACACCTAGAACCCATAGTGAGTCACGAACCCTCAGGTCCCTGAAACCCCATAATGCCCGCATCATTAAGAGAGTATAAACTTTCAGATATAAGATAAGAAGCCCTGAGGGTCTAATGTAAAACACGGTTACGACACTATTGTATAATTGACATTTGGTGAGAGATTAAAAATTACGTGTTCTCACTAATATAAAAAGAAAAAAAATGTGAGGTGATGGATGTGTTAATCAACTTGATGGTGGGGATCCTTTCAAATGTATACACATATCAAATTAACATGTCTCACCCTTTAAATATCTTATTCATCAATTATACCTCTATTACACTGAAAAGGGGAGTCCTCCCTTAAGTATTTAATTGAGCAAGACATTTTACCCTTTCAAGAAATTGCTTAGAATTTTGTTGTATTCTAATTTCCCCAGAGACATAAATGTTCCTGACAGACTACATTAAGTAAAATTGTTTAAAAACAAATAATAGGATTAGAATTTGACCTTTAATTTTATACACAATATATCCAGCCAACTGAAAGAATAATTATGTTATTAATCTTAATAATTGCATGCATTACATTTAATTTGAGTGTTGTTTCAACTCAAATTTATATTTCAGTTTTTCATAGAAAGGTTCATATGTTCTTAATATGTTTGGAGGAAAATGCCATTTTTAAAGATGATGCTTGTTAAAGATAATATAGATTAAAGAATAGTTCATAAAACTGGAATGACCTGGAATGAAGACAAACCAGCAACCAAACCAGCAATTTGTATACACACTTGTGTAGAACATTATTTTGTTTTTATTGTGTTCAGCATGTTTAAAAGAAAAACATCTTCCTTGGCGAATGAAAGAATGTGTAATTTAGGAAGAATCAGCAGTGAATTTCCAGTGTGATCATTCAATAGCTAAATAAATAATGCACAAAGGATTCTGTGAATAAGCCATATTCTCTAAGAATCAGTTTCTTTAGATACAAATATATCATAAGATACAATTTATTGAATCCTCAGAATCATAGATCCCTGACATGCATTATTAATATTGATATATACATTTGAAGATATGTTAAGATACTTTTTTAAAAAGGTGAATATGCCTTTATGTCTGGGAAGCTAGAATGACTGAAGTATATTTTCTGGCTGTAGGATTCAGTTTCTAATATTCATTGTTTCAAAAATATTAGAATCTGTTCTTGCTGTACTCAGTATCAGGAGACTTGGAGGAAAAAATAGAACACTAAAATATGTCTCTGTCCTTAAGAATTCTCCACTGTAAACCAGAAATTAATAAAATAGTATTAATAAAATGCATAATATAATGCTTGTTAGCAATTGGTAGCTATATAATGTTATTAACCAATGTCACCTCAATAAATTTAATAATAAAATTGTGATTATTGATAGGTAAAAAAAATGGTAGCTGATGATGTCTGGAATGATTGTTATTATTATAATTTTGTAAGGATTAGTATTTAGAGTGATAACATATCACATAAAAGCTCACATACCAGCAACCCAAACTATCTGAAATTGAGCCCTACAACAGTTCTACACAACAACTGGATATTACCAAGATTATATCCTAAAGTTTATTTGAGTGTTCCTCAGAACTTCATTCTTAATTACCCAGGGACTGTGGTAAAAATATGCCGACTGTTCACCAAAACTTCATTATCAATTTTTCTTGGACACAGAGTGAGTTTGCCTTTTCCAGACTACATTATAGATTGCTATGCCTGTTCTGGCAAAGTGAATATAGGTAGAAATATTGTATGTTCTGTCCAAGCCTGGTCTGCAGAAGTCTCTTACCATATCTTTCACTCTCTCTCTCAAAGGCTGGCTGTACCTTGACACATGGGGTGTGGCCTGTACTAAAATGGCAGAGACCCCCTGCCATTTTTAAACCTCAAAAAATAAACCCTGCTACCAATTGGATGTTCTATGAGAAAGAAAGGAATTTCTATTGCATTTAGCCACTGATGTTTGAGGCTTATTAGGTACACAGTTAACGTCAATTCATTTAACACAGTAAAGAAAGGAATGAAAAAATTTCGGAGTGTCTGCTGTGTAACTAGACCTTACATAAAGCAGTCCAACTCCACGACAGGAAAGAGACACCTGAGTTGTAAAGTTTTCCTGGGATCCATAGGTAGTATGTGACAGAGTTAGAATTGAGTTTATTGGCCTCAAGGATTGGCCTCAAGGATTATTGGCCTCAAGGATTTTGTCTTTGCAACACATCTTATAATCTCTGGTTGACTTTTAACAACTATATTATGTGTTCCATTTCTGTAACACAGTCAAAGCAATAGTTTAAAAGAGAGAAATTTTTATATTGAAAATCATTGACAAAAAATAAACTGCAAATAAGCTAGTTGGTGAAAGACAAATACAATATAATCTGACTTATAAGAGGAATCTAATGAACAAAATAAACTAATGAGCAAAATAGAACCAGAGACATGGAAACATGGAACAGACTGAGAGTGACCAGAGGGGAGGGGAGAGGGGAATAGTGATGGAAAGCAGGGAAAGGGACTAGTCAAAGAACAAGTATGAATGACCCATAGACGTGGATAATAGTGTGGGGACTGACTGTGGGAAACAAAATTTCACTAGCCATAGAAAACCAGGGCTATTTATGTGGGTAAATGGGCCTAATTAACTCTAGAGATACTGACATGATCTGTATGCTAAGGCCCCAAGATGTGGTTAATATACCAGATAATTACCCTGAGTTAGGAAGAAAAAGGAAATCTTATGTATTTGCAATGTTTAAGATGGCAGAAACCATGCAGTTGTATTAAACAGTTTTGTTGAAATATAACTGATATACAATAAAACGCACATGTTAAATTGAACAATTTGATACATTTTGATGTGTGCATGGTGTATATTTGTAGCATGTGTGAGAGAAACCATCATGAAGCTGTCACAACAATCAAAATAACAAACATATTTATAGCTTTCAAAATTTCCTGTCTCTTTATCTTCCTCCTACCCTTTACCAAAAACCTGCTTTTTCCCTAAAATCTCCAGTCTGCCTCTTATTACCACATGTCATTTTCTTAAATTTTGTGGAACCGAAATCACATAGTATGAAATTTTTTCTCTTGTGTTTATTTCACTCAACATAATATTTGAGAGTCATGCACATTGTGGTGTGTCTTGATAGTGACAAATCACTCCTTTTTATTGTGAGTATATATCACACGGTGATGGAATTCTCCCCAGCCTTTGGCTATTACAAAATCATCATTTATAAACTTTTACGTGTTTGTATGCACGCGTGCTTTAATTTCTGTAGGATAAATACTGAGACGATTCACATTTTATTTTATGTATGCAGTCGTTTTGGCACTATTTGTTGAAAAGATAATCAATCCTCTCTCCACCAAATTCCCTTCCCAAGCTTTTCAAAAATGAATCGGCTGTAGATGTGGGTCTTGTTTTGGACTCTGAATCCTCTTATATCAATCTTTTTGCCAACATTACACTGTCTGCACTGTCTTGATACTATGGCTTTACAATAAATCACAAAACCATGTAGCTCAAGTCATTCAATTGAAATTTGTTCATTTTGTTCAAAGATATTTTGCTACTTTTGGCCTTTTGCACTTCTGTATGAATTTTAGAGCCAGAGTATCAGTTGCTTAAAAAAAAGTCTCTTGGGATGTCAATCAGGATTCCTCTGAATCTCAAGATCAACTTGGGGAGAAACAACATCCTAAAATAAACACCAAATACTTCTCCTTTTGCTTAAGTCTTTATTTCTCTCAGCAATGTTTTGTAGTTTTCAGCACACAAACTTTTATAACTATTGGACATTTTATTTGCAGAATTTCATATTTAGATGCTATTATAAATGAAACTTTTGATTTTAACCTCTAATTGTTTACTGAAAGAATATGGAAATAAGATTGATATTGGTCTATTAATTTTCTATTCTGCAAAGCTGCTAAACTCACTTAAAAGTTTTAGTGTTTTTGTTCATTCCACAGGATTTTACAAATATACAATGTCATCTGCGAGTAAGTGTAGTTTTACTTCTTCTAGCCTGATGCTCTCTCTTCCTTTTTTTTTTTTTTCCATCTCTTATCCCTGGCTAAAAACTGCAGCACAATATTGAGTAGACGTTGAGAAAGTAGACATTTTGTATATGGTCCTGAACTTAGCAAGAAAATATTCAATCTTTTGTCATTGATTATAGTGTTAGGTATACTACATTCATAGATGTCTTTCAGCAGATTGGGGAAGATTTCTTCAAGTGCTACCTTAATCAGAGATTTTATCAGTAATGGTTGTATTTTGTCAGATGCTTTTTCTGAATATATTGAGGTTGCCACATTTTTTAAAGTCTGTTAATGGTAAATTATGTTGATTGATTTTGCAATGCTAAACCAACACCGATATACATATTCTGTCTGGAAAAAGTCCAACCATTGTGCTTTGCACCACATTGATGTAAGCTGGCAGCCAAGGAGAGTGGACTGGAATGTACATGTGTGAACAATGATGACTTCACTGTACTAGTCAGTGGGCGTGGTAGATGCTGTTGAGTGAGCATGTGTACTCTGTGGCTGTCACATTCAAAATGACTGAGCAAGTAGAGAAACGAGTGTGCATCAAATTTTGCATTTAGCTTGAACATTCCTCTGGAAAAACTATTTGGATGATTCAGAAGGCCACAGCTACGGGCAACTGGTTTCTTGTATTCCTCACATCTTAAATAGCACTGGCACGAAATAGGTAGAAAATAAATATTTTTAGAATAACCAGATGAATGAATGAATTACTAATCCTGCCTCCCAACTGTGGTTATGACTCCACATCTGAACCCTTATTGGAGGACCAGTCTGTTATTCCTTCAGTATTTCACTTTATCAAGCATTCTTTGAGAATCTTGTATGTAGAAAGCATTGCTATAGATGCCATGGGGGTGGTGTAGAAATGTAAAACCCAATGTTTGCCCTCAAGGAATTTATAGTCTAGTGAGAGAACAAGAAATAAGAATGGCTAATCTGATACAAGACATACAGAGTGGGGCAAAGGTCGGTTTACAGTTGTGACAATGTGCAACAGTTTATTCTTGTATTATTATTTATTGATTACGGTCTTATTTCCCATACAAACAACTGTAAACCTATTTTTGCACCCTGCCACCCTGTATATATGCTAAACTTATAGAACCATTGCTTTGGCAAAAAGGAGTAATTCAATAATAGCAATGCCTCCTTTTGACTGCTAGGATGATGATCTGTACGAGGTAGGCTCTAGATAAATGTTGCTAGTTTATTGGAAATTTTGTAATAATTTAAATAGTCTTATGATAAATGGAGGGATTTTTCTCCATAGAAAAAAATTCTACTTAAAAAGACTGATGAAACAAAGTGCAGTACCGTTTTAAGGAGTACCCATTCCATACACACTGCTTTCCCAACTCCTTGACTGTTTATTTGTGGACTCTCAGGCACCTGTTCCAATCGAGTCTGGAACTAGTAGCATAGATTTAGGCCCTTTGCAAGTCTTGAATTAAAATAAAGCCTCCTGACATTTTAGCCAATTCCTTTTCTTTTTCTTTTTTCTGATGGATAACCTCCAAGTTAAGGTTGATAATGTGGTGGTTACAAAAACTACCTCAGGGGATTTAGACTTTGGCTCTGGTCTTGTGTTAGCATTCCAATACCATGCAGGCATTCTGAAAGAGATTTCAGGTAGAAGTGTGAATATTTGGTTCAAGTTTTTCTTCACAACATAACACCTTTGGGCTTGCTTAGAAGTGCAGTGCCCACCTCTTTTCAGGACCTCTGGAAAACAAAAAGGTCATGTTTTAGAGGTGCAAAAGTGCTGTCTCTGTTCTACCCATACACACACTCAGCAAGGAGTACGAAAAGCCACAGCTCAGTCTCACCGATCAAGGTGCATTTAGCACAAATGTAGCTAACAATGGGGAGCACTGACCTGTTTTAGTTCAGAATGAGGAACAGCAAAAATAATTCAGGTGTCACTGAAGGCCTGAACAAAAGAAGTGAGAAAACAAATTTTTAAAAAGGAGCATTCTTTAAAGTTTGTTTTCATTCAGATAAAGTCCTGCAAAACATTTCAATTTATTTGCTCTTTAAATCAGTAACAAAAAATGCAGGAAATACAAAGTGGAGAGTTGGAAAAATACAATCAAGAAAGAGGGGGACTTTTGAGAAACTTTTCACTTCTGATGTGATCCTGCTAGGACTAAAACCAAACACCAACCAGAGGGAAATACATTTTTGACTAAAAGTCCCACCTGGGTTGGCCTTAGCTAAAGAAAAACTGAGTGGATTTGGTCATTATAACAAAGTATCTTCAGTTATTTTGGCAGAATATTTATCTTTTTTTTTCTTTTTCATTTTGTGGGTAGGTGAAGACAGGGGAAATAAAAGTAAAAATTACGCTTTTAGAAAGTATAATACAGCATCATTTGACATTTTAAAACAGACTCAGAAATGCTCTACTTTTTAAATAAGTATTTTATTGAACAGAACTTCTGAATGAACAGAGGCTGCCAGGGGTGGAGGATAGGGAGTGGACATGAGGCGAAGAGCACAGGAAATGTTTGGGAACAAAGGAACAATTTTGTGTCTTGTCTGTCTTGTTTACACTTTTGTCAAAACCTGTATACAAAAGTAAATTCTATAGTATGGAAATTAAAAGAGCAACACCAAAAACAGTGAAGAGAGAAATTAAAAGTACTATAAACTATTTGGTTTGGTTTTAAAAACCCAAACAAAATTAAAAGGATCAATAGAATGTATAGAAATATGGATCCTAAAAAATTATACGTATTTATCTCGAGTGTTGATTAGTGCAATGTGTCAGCTACTGAGAACAACCATCAGAAAAAATCAATAGTAGCATAAAATGGGGTTCTCCATTGTTTATTTTACAGTTTGTCATTGGATTGAATAAGAAGCTAAGCTGATTAGATCTGCCAATGCCATGGCGTTCCTAGAAAAGGCATGACATTCAAGGACCAAATAACTACTCATAAAGATCTTGGCATGCTCTGAAAATTAGCTAAAACAACACCAAACAACAGGAATAATGTTATGGTCTCTTGCTAGAACTTCTTCCCATAAACTTTTAAAAGATCACCTGATCAAGTAGCTGAAAAAAAATCAAATGGCAGTTTATGTAAAAAAACAATAACAATAAGCTTAATATAAGCTTAATGTAAATCAAAAGTTGATAGGCCTACTTAAAAATATAATATAAGATATAGTTTCATTAATAGGCATGATAGCTTTCCTGTCTGGGAAATTAAGCCTTATAGTTTATCACACTTAATAGATGAAGGGTTAAAACTCAATTTGCTAGTTATATTTGAAATTGATTGGCAAGAAAGTAGGGTATTTCCAGGGCAGGAGAAGCAGAGTGTGCAGGACTGAAATTCATTTTGTATGAGAAAGAGTTGAAAGCTCAGGAGCATTTAGCCTAGGAGATAGAGAGCGTGTTCCTGTGGCATTTTTAGCACCTAACACAGTGGTCAGTAAGTGCTTATGAAAGGTTAAACGTGCTGTGTACAAAACAAAGTTATATTCAAGACCTACTACAGTCACATATTAATCACTTTTTACTTTTTGTCTTGCATTGAGATAGCTCCTTTTGTGATGGTTCAAACATTCTTGGCTTTGACTTAGAACGCTTGGAAGTGAGTCAAAACGTACCAGAAAGAATGGTTTTTAAACAATCTCAATGAGGGAACTTGCTGGAAAAGTGACAACATGAAGAAACAGTGTACCTTTGTCCACTTAGTATCATTTGGAATTAACTTATCAGGTTGGCCTTTAACTTAAATAAAGGCATTTATTTGGTACTTGGATTTTCATGATCTTACTTGGGGATGTAACCTTTAGATAACTATTTAGTAACAAGGAGTCTGTTTCTCAGATGCATTCAAAAAAAGCATGTTAATTTCATTATTTCTTTTATTAAGCACAAACCTTTGCCCAATGGTAAAGTTCTCACTGTTTTCCAGGTGCTCCAAGGATGTACAGAGAGAGGTAATAATTTTTTGACTGATTTTGAGATCATATTTTGTTTGTTTATTTTGACATTTTTCGATAAGGTGAAGATGAGTGACTTTAGGGCAGAGTGGGCCATATGTTACTCATCTTCAAAATTACTTCTGATATAAGTAGAATTTTACCCTAGTTGATGTATGACAGCTGTGTAATCCTAAATTGAAATCATCACAGTGATGGTAAGGCCCAACATTCTCAACCTTCATCTATATGCAAGTAATAGCCATGTTCTATAGTATTTAGTGTATAGAATCTATACCTTCCAACATCTGAAATCCCCTATCTAGAAAATCAATGTAGTTTGTTGACCAAAACTTAGGTCGACAAACTACTAAGTTTTGGTCAACCTCCTACATACTTTACGTCAAATAACAATGCCATTGTCTACCTAGTTTCTTGAGCTGAAACTACAGAGGAATCTTCTACTATTCTCCCTCCTTTAATCCATGCATCTAATATGGGCACAATTTTTGTCTTCAGATATGCTTACAAAATCCTCTCCAATCTGCTGTTGTTAAGGTCAGGCCAATCTGCCATTGTTAAGAACCTCTTTTAAGAGGTTCTACATTTGTCATATATTCTTTTACAATCTGACCCAACAAATACAACCAGTGCTCATTATATATGACCACGTTACATAAAACTTACCACCACATTTGGGAAACACTACCCCTTTTCACGACTTCCCGCATTTCATCTGTCTTGTGATATCCAAGACAATTTTTAACTCCATGAACATATATTGAGAAATTGAAGAAGAGTGTTTTAAATCTTGCATGTACAAATGTTAAATATAATAAGTTTTTACACTAGAATAGAAAGGAGCAATCATGAGAAAACAATCTAAAACTGTATGCTTTGTCATATAACAAAAGTATGTACAAGGCTTAGAAGTAGGGCAAGGAAGAAAATGAACATTTTTCTTGTAAAGCAGGGAAGGGCCCATAGAGCAAGTTACATTTAAAACAGAGAATTGTAGGACTGTAGGGTGAGTAAGCTTTAGCAAGACAGATGTGAAGAACAAGAGAAGTCCTAGTAGGAAGAAGTCCCAATAGTGTACAAACTAATATGTACAGGAAAAGGTAAGCCATTTGACAATGTTGGAGCATAAGAAAGAAGTGAGAGATATGACTGAAGGAATAATAATTCTGGCTAAGATAGGCCTTAAATGTTTGCTAAGGGAATAAGACATTGAGACTTTACTCTGTATCCACTGAGGAACTGTGTAGCATTTTAAGCAACAGAATAGTAAGAGGGTTTGTAATTTTAGAAGATGACTTCGGTAGTCTATGAAATTCAGATACATTGGAGGTGATCAAAACTAGATGTTGGCATGTGAGTTAGGAAACCATGATGTTGGTGCAGATTGAGAAGACAAGGGTTGTCATATTGGAGGGTTGAACAAGGGGGACGAATGCCTGGGATCTTGGAGCTCTGCTCGGCCACTTGTGCACAGTTAATGCAATGGGAAGTTGGAGTGTAGGACACTCTGTACTAAGTTCTGAGTTTTGGATTCTGTGACAAGATGCACAGTGTTGTCATGACCAAGACTGAGTATGCAGGGAAGAGACCTGCCACAGTAGGACAAGGTAAGCTCACTTTTGACTGTCCTCTGTTTTAATATAGTTCAGGCCACCATGGCCACAGCCTTGAGGAAAATTGTACCAGTGGAGTTGCTCTGCAAAGTAACCAGGAAAATCTGAACAACGTTTGCCATTACTAGTTAAATGAGTAATCGTAGGCAAATATCTTCATTTTCACCCATTCCTCCACATTAAATGTGTCCTGTGATTCTGCACCTTTCAAAAACTTTGATTTGGTCTGAGATTGTGTAGCAAGGTCAGGCTCTACATATAAATTTTCTTCAAAATGCATGTAAATAAATGCTCATGAGAACCTAAACTGCTGTTTTTCACAGTTTTTTATTGTTGTTCAAGTACAGTTGTCTCCATTTTCCCCCCACCACACCCCCCAACCCCACTCATCCCTGCCTCCCATCCTCGAAGACTGTACTTTCAGGGATCTTTTCTGTAGTTCATTACTAAACTGTTTTTTTACAAATAAGCTCTTATCTCGAATCCTGCTATAGTTGACAGTTACAATATAACATGATAGAATTGTCCATGACATATAGTCTGCACTTCATATGCTATTAAGTAAATATTTCACTGAAAAAACCTGTATTGCTTTAACACTGCATTAACAAATTCTTGAATAAGATATTAATTTTACTTCATTAACAGAAAAAAGGAAACTGATAGAGTGAATCCATGCAGTTGTCCCCTCTCCTGGTTAGTGAACACGTGAGGTTTTACTACCAGCAGAAGCGTGGTTTTTCCAGCAACACTACTGCCTTTCAATGTGTTGTTGTTAATAATTATTTTAGAAACTGAAATTATCCAAAGGCTTAACTTCTTTAATTTGGATATGCTCTTTCCTCTTTGTTTTGTAATCCCCTAGAGCACGCAGTGTCTACATGGGCGTATTTATGTAAGTTTATTTAAGTATGGATAGCCAACTTGTCTGTTAGGATTACCACATGTAATTGATAAAACCATTAAAGTAAGTGCTGTATTTTACATTTGTTCATGATTTATTTTAAAAGTGCAAGCAATTTTATTAGTTGCTTTTGATTTCACATAAGTGTCTTTATTAATTTAAAAGCACCAATAGCTATAACTTCTACTTTTTAATCTATATATATCTTAATATGCCCCATCAAAGCAATTATTCAAAAACAATAACAAAAAAATCCAAAAACTTAAAGTACAAATTGGGTATGCGAAGTGCTCCATTTTCTACACGTTCATTTTTATACACTTCTGCTCAGGTTCTTTCTGGTCCATGCCCAGACTGAGGCCCTTTTTGCAGCACGTGACCCTCCCACACCAGGCTGCCCTTGAAAGCACTGGTTGCCCCTAAGCACTTCCTCCTTGTTCTGCCTTAGGAGATGATTTCTCTTTCCTCCACTCTAGGTTATTACTTTGATCACTGTCAAGAGACCTTCACTCTCGCTTTTCCCTGTTGTCTTCCTGCTGGGAAGTCTCTTCTTTTACCTGAGGAAACTCCTATGTGTCCCCATTGTGGTCCTTGCCCCATCACACCTCTTTATATCCCAGTACCTCATCTTAGGTCAGTACATTACAATTGAGCTGCCTGTCTACCAAATGGAGTGAATGACAAGTTAGTAGTTTATTGGACTTTTCCAATACCCAACAATGCAAATTACATGAAATAATGGGAATGTTTATGATCAAATTTCTTTTATAAATATAATTTATACATATATAATTTTTATATATAATTTAAGTAACACCATGAATGTGAAGCTGATATTTGGTAAGTGCATCTGACAAGGTTCCTTCTCTGACACCAAATCCTCAGCACTTTCAAAGTCTTTCTTCTGATTGTATATGAAGACGGAGAGCAGCTTTGTGTTCTAGTCTATGGCTGCCACCCATGCTTCCCAGTTTTCTGGCACTTGTTCCACCATTATGGAAGCTCAAGTAAAAGTTAACAGATTTGGGGGAGTGCATCCATGCTACCATTTAACATATTAAATTCAATCCCATTTTTAAAAAATAATAATTTTTAGAATTATCACTACCAGTTACTGTGTGCAGTGTTCTAGCAGATCAAAACATAAAGGAAGAAAGTAAAGAATAAATTCAGTGAAGAGTGATGCAGTATCAAATATAAATAGATTTGTGTATAAGGTCCTCTGCACACCATTCACAAGATCAACACAAAATGAATAACAAACCTATTCATAAGAGCTAAGATTATAAAATTCTTAGAAACAAACATAGGTGTGAATCTTTGTGTACTTGGATTAGGTCATTGTTTCTTAGATATGTGATAAAATGCAAGGCAACCAAAGAAAAAATAGATAAATGGGATTTTTATCAACACTAAGAAATTTTGTGCGTCATAGGACACTATCAAGTGAAAAGACAACCCACAGGACTGGAGAAAATATTTGCAAATAATATATCTAATCAACACCTAGCATTCAGCATGTATAAAAAACTTACAACTTAATAATAGAAAGATGAAAGAAACTAAAAAATAGGCTTTGAATAGACATTCCTCCAAAGAAAGTAACAAATGGCCGATACACACGTGAACAAATGCTCACCATCATTAGTTATTAGGAAATGAAAATCAAAACTACCATGAGGTACCATTTCATACCTGCTAGGACAGTTGTAATTGAAAAAATAAACAAGGACTATTGTTGACAAGGATGTAGAGAAATTAAAACCATTGTATGTTACTGGTAGAAATACAAAATGGGACAGCTACTTTTGAAAACTGCTTGGCAGTTCTTCAAGAAGTTAATCATAGAGTGACTATCGACCTAGAGAAACTAATTTTAGGCATATACATAAGATAATGGACAATATCTGTTCACACAAAAATGCATGCATGCATGTACACAGCCGCATTGTTCAGAATAGCCAGAAAAGTGGAAATAACCCAAATATCTACTGACCGATGGAAGGATAAACATGTGGTACATCCACATAATGGAATATTACACCAAAAGGAATGAAGTAATAACTGGTGTTATAACAGGGACATATATTGTTAACATATGGGGTAAAAGAAAGTGGGCACAAAAGATCACAAATTATATGATTTCATTTATATGAATTGTCTAAAATAGGAAAATCCCCAGAGGGAAAGTAGATGATTGCTAGAGTCCAGGAAAGGGAAGAATGATTGCCAATAGGCACAGGGTTTCTTTGCGAGCCAATGAAAATATTCTGGAATTAAGAGTAGTGATGGTTGCACAGCTTTTTGAATATAGTGACAACTAATGAAGTACTCTGCTGAACTATATAAAGAGTATACTGAATTGCATGCTTTAGCAGAGTGAATTTTGTTGTTATAAATTGTATCTCAATTTTTTAAAAATTCCCTATGTGAACACAACTCAATGAGCAGTGAATTCTGTCTGGATATATTAGAAAGAGCAACAAGAAGATATATTTGATATAACTTTGGTATCACCAGAACATGAGCAAAATTATGATATAATATGAAAAGTACATGAAAGAAGGAAATTGTAAATTCTTCACTGTCTGTGAAGGTATGTATTCAGATATGAAAATATGTTTGATGTTTTAACATTCTATAATAAAAAATCATTGCTATAGTTCTTTTTGATCATAAAAGGGAAATGTATACAATGTAAAAATAAAAATAAAACAATTTAAAAAATTGTATACATTGTTTTATTAATGCTTTATAAAATTTTTGGTTTTAAATTATTTTTTGCTATTTAACTGTTTGAAATACTTTGGCACATACTATTTTATATTTTGAGTTTCCATTAAGTTCTTTCACAAGTATTTCCCAACTGAATTTCCATGTAATTTAAATTTCCTTAAAACTATATTTATTATTTGCTACATTCTTCAGAATTCTCCTTAACTTTAGGTTTTTCTATTATTTCAAAAACATAAATAATACTCTATGACTACATATTTTTGCCAAAGTTTGAATTTTTAAGAATAGATTTCCTCTGTGTAATGATGAGAAAACTGTATTTACTTATAAATAGTGCCATGTAACTTTGCTTTGTAATAATGAAAAATTTCAGTGATAATTCTGTACAGCATCTCTTTCCTCTCAGCCAGTAGCTTATCAACTTAAACTTATCTTCCAAGCAGTTGGGCAAAATTTAACTGAGCACTATTTGTATAGGTGAATGCAACAATGTTACTTTACCCTTCCACTTTTTTATAGCTAAAAAAGAAAATGAATATGTTTCTTGTTATAGAAATCATTTTTGTGGCTATAGTCTATGAAAATAAATAGTCAACAACAATAAACCTGTTCCTCAGATAAGGGCTGGACTCCATCTTGTGGGAATTAAAAAGTAATAACAATTCAATAGAGTACTTGAGAGAATGAATCATTTCCCATTCTAGGGCATTATAGGACATGCTTAGATTTGTAATTTAAAATGTATTACACATCCATACAGCTAAAAGTTTAGTTGGAGAAAAATAACCAGAGATAGCTAAAATATCAA
>PVKM010005737.1:0-46821 GCA_004027735.1 Carollia perspicillata | reverse complement strand
AAATGGAGATCACATGGAGAGTTAACAACAGGGGAGTGGGGGGGTGTAGGTACAGAGAATAAGTAGCATAGATGGTAGGTAAAAAATAGAAAGGGGGAGGGTAAGAATAGTATAAGAAATGTAGAAGCCAAAGAACTTATATGTATGACCCATGGACATGAACTAAAGGGGGGAACGTGGGTGGGAGGGTGTGTGCAGGGCAGAAAGGAATAAAGGGGGGAAATGGGACAACCGTAATAGCATAATCAATAAAATATATTTTAAATAAATAAATTAATAAAAAACTAAAACAAAGAAAAAAGAAGCTGCCAGACTTGGTAGGTAGTTTTGATAAGGAGCTAGGTATAAGGTATAATTATAAAAATGGGTACTTTTTTCCTATATTAGCAGTAAGCACATAGTATCAGCAAAAATAAATATGAACAATGATGACAAAATTATTATAAATATCTAAAAATAAATTTTATAAGAAAAGATAATGCACTTATGAGAAGACTATAAAATATCATTTCAGTATATAAGTCATGATCAAATACAGATTCAGGCTTATTAGTTACAAAGGTTTATTATAATAAAAAGCATTGACTATTTCCAAGCTGTTAATATAATATTGAATAAAATTCAACTCATAATCACAATACTTTTGTTAGGAGTTTTGGGGAGGTAGAGGATAGTATTCATTTTAAAACTTGATAAAACAATTTTAAACTGCAGCATTCCTAGAAAAATAAATTTGCAAGAATAAAAATTCTTTGAAATCAGATTATAGACACACAATAGAGTTCAGATGAAATGAATTCACTCATGTAATATGAATAATAGAGACATTTATTGAAGAAGACACACTGTACATAAGACAATGACGCCTCAGTCCCCTTCAAAGTAGGCACCTTGTGACCTCACACAGTTCTCCCAATTGCCATCAGCAACTCCGTCACATGTTCCTGAATCTCATCAAGGGTCTGAAATCTCTTCCTATTCAAAGGTGATTTTAGTTTTGAGAAAAGCCAGAAGTCCAGGGCACGAAATCTGGGCTGTAGCGGGGCTGAGTCACCTGGGTGATTTGACGTTTCACCAAAAACCTCTGCACAAGACATGATGCATGAGTGGGTGCCTTGTTGCAATGAAGCTGCCAATCACCAGTTGCCCATAGCTCTGGCCTTCAGGATCATCTGAATAGTTTCCATAGAGGAATATTCAAGCTTAACGCAAATTTGATGCAGATTTGTTGCTTTACTCAGTCATTTTGAATGTAATAGTCACACAGTATGCCTGGTCACTCACCAGTGTTTACTGCCCCCCTCTGTTAGTACAGTGAAGTCATCATTATTCTTGCATGCTCATTCCAGTCCCCTTGGCTGCCAGGTTACTTCAATGTCTCACAAACCATTCTCGCTATATTAACAATGGCTGGAGTTTTTCCACAGTCCTTGTATTTGTGACCTCATATTACAGAAGTGTTATGTAATTGCGTGAATGCAGAGCAATGTGTTCCATAAAGGGTCTCAGCTGATAATGAATTTTACTTGAGCCCTGTGACCTTGGTAAACAAGGCAGTTAAAAAATCCCCTTACATTTTTTGTGTTCGAGAAAATGGGTTACTGAAAAGAATTCCACTTCTGTATATGACTTAGATAGGACTTACAGATGCCCCACCTTGTTTACCTGTAACAGTTCAGATACAGATCCTCCAAATTCCCATTCTTTGCCTCACGAACTCTGATTAATTGGAACAAATGGTTGTTAGCTAAACTTTAGCCAGGCTTCTGTCTTTCCTACAGGCTCCTAAACTTTGGTAGTCCCTGCCTGAGCAAGCACAAAAAATAATGTGGAAGGTGACCCCCTTCTCATCTTTTCCAAGAATCAGTTGATCCACTGGCCATTCCCATGATTGTGCAGCTTCTCCACAGAGTCTGCTGATCTCGGCTTGTTTTGTCCTTAACCTAGCTATGTGAGAAAGGCAGGCCCTTTTTCTGTATGGTTATGAGATGCTTGCAGATTTCTAAGATGGAAGCTTTCTTCCTACTGCAACGGTCTTTCTTCGTAATCAGTCTCTTCCTATCTATATGCAGATTTGTTTTTATTTGACACAGCAAAAACGAAGATTGACTTTAACTTCATGCCACATACTAGATTAAATTCCAACTAAATTAAAGGTTCAAGTAAAAAAAAAAACAATAAAAAAGAAAGAAATGTTGCCTGGCCAGGTAGCTTAGTTGGTTAGAGCATCATTATAATATGCCAAGGTTGTGGGTTCCATCCCTGGTCAGGGTGCATACAAGAATCAAGCAATGAATACATAAATAAGTAGAACAATAAATCTATGTTTCCCCTCTCTCAAATCAATAAATAAACATTTAAAAAATTAATGTTAAGAGTATCTTTTTTAGGGTAAAAAGATTGAGAAGTACAGATTGGTAGTAACAAAATAGTCACGGGGGTATAAAATACAGCATAGGGAATATAGTCATTAATATTGTAATAACCATTAATGGTGCCAGATGAGCACTGGAAATATTGGGGGGGTACTTGGTAAAGTATATGATTGTCTAACCACTATTCTGTGTACCTGAAAGTAACACAAAATAATATTGAATGTAAATTGTGACTATTTTTTTAATTCTTAAAAATAATAAAGTGAGATACACACAAAAAATAAAATAAAATGTACTTAATAGACTACAGGTAAACTATGTGATATTTATTAAAGTGGATTTTTATTGCATCTTAAAAAAATTACCTTTTTAGGTCTTCCTGGAATAGGGAAGGAGAATCATGCAAGACAGGAGATACAAAAGCTGGAAAAGAAAGCTTAGAGTTTTCTGATGAGAGAATACATTTTTATAATTACAGATCAAAGGACACATAAGATGCAAAGAACAAAAAGAGTTAGGGGAAATATATTGCAATGCAACTAACAAAGTGTTAATATCCCTGATGTACAAAGAGCTTTTGCAAAATGATAAGAAAAAGACAAATCACTCCAAGGAAAATTGGTCAAAGGATTTGAAGAGTGGCAAAAGAGAAAATTGAAATGGTCAACAAAGAGAAAAATATCCTGAGTTGCAGAAGTAGTTAGGAAAATGCAAATTAAAGCAGTTTAATAGTACTAGCTCACTGGCCAAAATTAAAAGGAGCATGGACATCCTATGCTAGAGATTTGCCTTAATGAATTCATATTTTGCTGGCGGGAGTTGGAAATGTTACAGTCTTTTGGGGAAGTGCTTTGGCTGCATTTATCTATTCAACAACAAAATACCGTTACCTGTATTTAATAATAAAACTTCACTTAGCATAATATTCTTCATTTCCATCCATGCTGTTGCAAAAGGTATGAGTTCTTTCTGCTACATACTAGGGAATTGACTGTGTGTGGCAGGGGTGGGGTGGGCAGAGGAGGGCAAAGGGGGGAAATTGGGACAACTGTAATAGAATGACAATTAAAAATGATTGAAAAAACTTCAAAATATAGGAAGTGCCAATTGACTGGTGCTGTGAAGACCTGACTTATCAATGATACAGTGGGGGTATTCCTGCCCTCACTCAGTAATGCATGGGGGAAGCAGAAGAAAATGATCGAGAACATAAACATTTTAAATGACTCAACAAAGAAGCTTGGACCAATAAACACATAAGCTAAACACAACAACTGGAAAATACATTGTCTTTTTGATCAAGAGATGACACAGTTTTGAAAACTGGTCTAGTACTTAAGCATTAAGGGAAGTTTTAGCAAATTTCAAAGACAACATCATTCAGACATTGCGAGACTGTAGTGCAATTAAGATAGATGTCAGTAACATGGAATTAACTTTATGTTTAGGGAAATGGAAAATGATGTGAAGAACTGTAAAATTTTCTGTACTCCCTCTTAACTCTTTGTTTGAGTCATTAATTCTGAGAACAGGATGTGGCTGGACTGAGGTGGCCCAAATCATAAACTGCTCCTTTAGGCTGAATTTCAACAACTGCAGATCAAAGCCCACCAAACCTGCAGCTGGCACTCGGTACTTTCTTCTCCTTCCCCTATAAATAAAAACTCCTCTCCTATATAAAACTCCCCATGCTCGAGGGGATACTGCGTTGGGCTGTGGTCCCTGTCACTCTTGTCTGAATAAACTACCTGTTTCCTTGCCCCGTGGGTCTCAAAGCATTTTTACAAGTTCGACAGTGGACTGCTAAATAATTCATGAGTCAAAAGGAGAAGAAAGTTACAAATGAGCACTTGAAATTTAACACTAATGAAAATAAATCAAAACTTGAATCTTTAAAACTGTAGCCTTAATGTTTATATAAGGAAACCATAAAGGTCAATTAATGGATTTTTAAATATTGGATGATATGCCCCACTACAGATGTCACAGACTCCTCCACCCAAGTTACTCCACAGATTCTTGTGTCAGGCTCTCCATCACCTCTCAACTCCCCGCTCCCAGAGTGGTTAAACTCTAGCTGCGGGCGACTTCCGCTTCCTGGCCTAAATCTGACACGTACTATTACCCCCGGTGGCAACGATCCTGGGTCGGTGACACCTGAAGAATCGGGCGATGCCCTCAGCCCACGGGTGGACAGAGGCACTGTCAGGTGGGCACCAAGCATTGCCCTGGGCTCTGCGACCGCCAGCGGAGCGGGGCCGTTCAGTACCCCAGCCGTGAGACCGGGGCTGGGACTGGGGAGGGGGCGGGCCAATTTCTGGGCTAGCTGCTCAGAGTAATCTTTCCAGCTGAGATGGGGGACGGTGGCTGGCTACAGGCAAAGCAGCCGTGGGCCCCGGGGGATATACCTGAGTGCCAGCACCTGCGTTCTGAGAAGGGACAGCGCCCGACCTAAACCTCTACGGCTGCTGGGGGACAGTGCAGTGGGAGAAGTATGGTTGGCACCGCCCGTGGTCTGGCCCCATCGGCTACCGGGAAGTACCATAGGTGGAGATCGGGCTGGGTACCGCCACTCCGTGGCAGAAATGACTACTCTTCCAAAATGGCGACTCCCGGAGAGATACTCCCAAGGGGACAGCCATGTTAGTTGCCTGACAAAGTCACTCAAAATTTGAGAGCCCGCCTCTCCTTGGACACACACGCACACGCACTAAGATGTCGTGACTGCACCCAGTGTAACTGCAGACGGACAGTCAATTCCTGGGCGCCACTGAGCATGTGCAAGATAAAAGAGTCCTCCTCAAATGCACTTTCAACACTTACGGCTCCTGGCCTAAGTTTAACAGGGGCAATTTAGTGCTACTCAAGTATTCATGTAATTATCAGGGCGTTATAACATGGATTTGATACTCTGTAGGGTGAATGACAGGACTTCTCTGGGGTCACTTAGAAGGTGTTCAGAGTAAGTGGCAGGGGTTTATGGGTGAGTGATGGGGTCAGTGGGGAAAAGTATGGATATTCTGTGGAATGAGTGATGGGGAGATGAGTAAGTGATGGAGGAGGTATGCAGGGGTAAGTGGTGCAGAGTTTGAGGTATAAGTGAGGGAAGAACTGTGGAGTTAGTATTCGGTAGGCTGGGATCAATGACGTGGGGATATCTGTGTGGTGAGCAATGAGGATCCTCTAAGGTCACTGATGGGGATCCCTAGAAGTCATTGATGGGGTCTGTAAGGTAACTAATTGGATCTGTGGGATAAGTGATGGAGATCTACGTGGTGAGTGATAAGGTGGTCAGTGGAGTAAGGAATGGGCACTGTGGTGTGAGTGATAGGGTCTCTAGGGTATGATGAGTGGTCTGTGGGATTAGTGACAGAGGTCTGTTGGGTAAATAATGGAGGGTTCTCTGCAATGAGTCATAGGGTATTAGTGGGATAAGTCATGGAGGTCCGTTAAGATGAATGATGGGAGTTCAGTGGGGTGAGTAAGGAAGGTCTTTGGAAGGAATAATGGGTGGTCTGTGGTGTCAATGGTAGAGAGTTTGTGGTGCGATTATTGGAGACTCAGTTAGCAATGAGCACTGTGAGGTGTGTGATGTGGTTTATTCGGTGGGTAGTTAAGATTTCTCTGGTGTGAGTGATGGGGTTCCATGGGCTGAATCATGCATGTATTTGGAACGAATGATGGACGGGCCTATGGAATAAGATATGCTGTTTCATGGGGTCAGTGATACTAGGTCTCAGATGGGGTTGTTTCAAAAACCTACTTTTGACTTTGTTGGTCCTCCCATGTCTTTGTTTCTTGTGTCATTAATTTCTGCCATTGATTTCATTATTTCTTATCTGTTTTTCAATTCCTATTTTAAAATTCCTAATTGGATGCTTATCTCACTAATACTCAATCATTTTATTTTATAACATAAGCATTAGGTTTATGAAACTTTTAGAACATTTTAGCTGCATGTCCCAAGTTTTGATATGAAACCTTTTCATTATATTTCACTTCTCCTTTTTTCTAATTTCTGTTGTGGTTTTCTCTCTGACCCCTTAGTTATTTACATATGAGATTTTGATTTCAAAAAAGTTGAAAATTTTGTGATTGATTTCTTAATTACAGTCAGAGGCTGTCATCAGAGTGGTTATTAAGTGCAGGAATGAATGTTTTCAATCAATACATACCACCACATTATTTTCAAAAACTTGTAAAATTAGAACTCCCACCAGCAATACATGAAACAGCTCTGTCCAACATCCTTTCCCACACTGAATGTCAGTGCTTTTTAAATTTTCCCCATTCTGAGAGCCAAACACAAGAATGTCTGGCTTATTTTCGTGTGCACTTTCCTGACAACGAGTGGATGAACATCTTTTTCTCTTCATTGACCATTGTAATGTATTTAAATTTTTTAAATATCCTTTGCTCTTTGTTTCTTTAGGTGGCTTGTCTTTCTTACTAATTTGTGAATATTAACCTTGTGTCATTTCTTGTAATTATATTTCCTTTGTCTCTTTATATGTTGACTTTTAAAAGGTGTCTTCTCATATAATTAGAAAGAATAATCATCTGATTAGATATATATCTTTATCCTTTACAGGTCCTGAGTGTCTTCTCTTGCCTACACTTCAAGCTTAAACAAGTATATGCCTGAAATTTAATATTTTATGGTTTTTATTTTTTAAGTTAAATTTTAGTGCAACTGGAAGTTATTCTGGTGTGCTGTGAGATGGGACCAACATTTGTATTTTCCATGTGGATGGAAAGTTGCCAGCACTAAGGATTTAATGACTACCATTTTCTAACTCAATTAGATGCCATTTTTGTGACATAAATTCCTAAATGTTATTGTTCTATTTTTGAACTCTATTTCTTCTTCTGATATATTTATCTAACTCCATATAAAAATTGTATTGATTTTGGAAATATTTTTAATATTAAATAGTGATAGTCTCCTCACTGTTCTTCATTTGGTTGTTTTCTTTAATATTCTTTAGCATTTATTCTGACATGAATATTAAAGCCACTTTATTTTGATTCAAAAACAACCATTAAAACTATAATATTTTATAGTTTTCTTTTTATAGATCCAGCACCTTTTTTTAAAAAAAAGTTCATTTTTGCCCTGCCTGGTGTAGCTCAGTGGATTGAGCATGGGCCTGTGAACCAAAGGATCATGGTTTGATTCCCAGTCAGGGGCACATGCCTGGGTTGCAGGCCAGTTCCCAGCACGGGATGTACGAGAGGCAACTGTACATTGATATTTCTCTCCCTCTCTCCTTCCCTTCCCCTCTAAAGATAAATAAATAAAATCTTAAAAAAAGAGTTAATTCTTAGATATTTTTCATTTGTTTTTGTCCTCATGATGAATAATCTTTTTTATTTCTGTAGAAAATAATCTATCCATTTTTGTAATTTCATTTTCTTTTGTTTTTTATTTTTTATATACTCCCAATTATCAAGCTCTCATGTGAAATTCAGTTGCTTTTTATAGTCTCTTAGTTTTCCTAGATATACTAATCATATTACATCAAGTTAACAGTGATACTCTCTTGCTTTCAAATATTTATTCTGATTACCTCATCTTCTCTTACTGCATTAGCTGAAGTCTTCAGAACACTGTTGAGTGATACTTAATAGATGGAGGAAATCCCTATCTTGTTGCTAATTTGAAAGTGAAATGTGTTTATTCATTCATTAGTTAATTCATTCAACAAACATTTGTTGACTACCTTCTCTTGCCAGATACTAGGTTTGAAATCCTAACTAGCTACATGATTTTTTTTCTAAGAGCTTTGCTTATATAATTCACCTACCATAAAATTCATCCATTTAAAGCTTACAGATGGTTTTAAAGCAGTGGTTTTCAGTATATTCATAGAGTTGTATAGCCACTGCCACAATGTAATTTTAGAATATTTCATCCCTCCAAAAAGAAACATTGTACTCATTCCTCATTCCCACCCCTTACCCACACCTGCAGGCAACCACTAATTTATTTTCTGTCTCTATAGATTTGCCTGTTCTAGACTTTTCATATAAATGGAATCATACAATATGTGGTGTTTTGTAATTTTCTCCTTTCACTTAGCATGACTCATCTATGCTATAGCATATTATCAGTACCTCATTCCTTTTTTTTTACTGAATAATATTACTTTTCAAGGTTATATCACATTTTGTTTATCAATTCACCAGTTGAATATCTGAGTTGTTTTTACTTTTTTTGGCTACTATGAATAATCATGGTGTGAACATTTGTGTACAAGTTTTTGTATGGTGTGTGTTTTCATTTCTATTGGGAGTGGAAGAGCTATATCATATGATATCTCTGATGCTTAACATTTTGAAGAACTGCCAAACTGGCTTTCACAATGGTTACACCATTTTACATCCCACCAGCAATGCATGAAGGTTCCAATTTGTTTCAGCCGCACCAACACTTGTTATTGTCTGTCTTTCTGATTCTAGCCATCCCAGTGTGTGTGAAGTGGTATTTCATTGTGGTCTTGATTTTTATTTCCCTAATGACTACTGATGTTAAGCACCTTTTCATATCTGCAATCAACTGGATGTTTATGCTCCCCCATTCATATGTTGAAATCCTGGGGTGGGGAGCTGGGTGAAAAAGATGAAAGGATTAAGAAAAAAAAAGGAAAAAAATCATAAACTGACCACTGTATCATAATTACCAGAAGGAAAGTGGGATGGGGAGAGAGGTAGGAGAGGGTAAAGGGGGGATGAAATATTAAAAACTATACACCTGAAGCCTATGTAATTTTATTAACCAATATCACCCCAATACATTAAATTCAAAAAGCAGGAAATCATAATCCCCAATGTGATGATATTAAGCAGTGAGGTCTTTGGAAAGTGATTAGGTCATAAGTGTAGAGCCCTCATGAATGGGATTAGTGCTCTTATAAAACAGACCCCAGAGAGCTCCCTTTCTCATTTTTCTCATGTGAGGATACAGCAAGAAGATGGCCATCTATGAACCAGGAAGCAGGTTCTCATCAGACACCACACTTGTTGGCACCTTGATGTTGAACTTCCCAGTCTCCAGAACTGTGAGAAATAAATGTTGTTTGAACCACCAGTGCATGGTAGTTTATTATAGCAGCCTGAATGGACTGAGGCAATGAGCTCATTGGCCATTTGTATATCCTCTTTGGAGAAATATCTATTCAGATCTTTGGCCTATTTTTGAAATCTTCACTGTGTTTTTTTCCATTACCATTTAGTCCTCTTATACAACCCTCCCCCAGCAATCACCACACTGTTGTCCATGTTCATGAGTCCTTTTTCCTTTTTGTTCAATCCCTCCACCCCCTCACCCCCACCACTACCTGGGTTATTTCTCTTTGTATTACTGAATTGCAAGTGTTCTTTGTATGTTTTGGATATAAGTCCCTTTCAAATAATATAATTTTTATATATTTTCTTCCATTTTGTGGATGTCCTTTCACTTTCTTGGTGGCGACCTTGTAGCACAAAAGATTTTAATTGTGATGAAGTCCAATTTATCTACATATTTTTTCTTGCTTGTTATAGACTTTTCTTTCCCCTATTGAATTGTATTGAAATTATTATCTAAAATCAATTGACTTTAAATGTAAGAGTTTATTACTGAGCTCTGGATTCTGTTTCATTCATCTATGTCTACCCTTATGCCAATACCACGCTGTGTTGATTTGTGTAGCTTTCTATTAAGTTTTGAAATAGGAAAATGTGTGTCCACCAACTATGTTCTTATTCAATATTTTGGCTACTCAGGGTCCCTTGCATTTCCATATGAATTTTAGGACCAGCTTGTTACCCTCTGCAAAAATGCCAGCTGGGATTTTGACGTGGATTCTATTGAATCTGTACATGATTTGGGAATATTGTCATCTTAATGATATTAAGTCTTCTGATCTGGACTTGTTTTTAAGCATAATGTTTTCTGGTGATGTTTTGGTAGTCATTGTAATATTTGAATAGTTTTTATGTTCCTTTTTAATTTGTGTTTTTATTAAGAACAGCTTCTGAATTGTTTCAGGTGCTTTTTGATAGCCTTGATGGTGTCATTATCTTCACTTGATTGTTGTAATGAGTTGTACTGATATGTTTGTGGACCCATCTTTGCCTTCCTGGAATGGTTCTATTTCCTCAAGGGGAATTTTTCTTCTGAGATGGTCAGATTTCAGTAATATTTTACTAAAAATTTTGCCACATAAGAAAACTGCTTATAGTTTTCTTGTTTTTATTTAACATGTTTTGGTATTAAGCTTATGCTAGTTTTTAAAAGAAATTCAGGAGTTTCTATCTTTTATATGTTACAATGGCATACTAATTATCTTCCAATTTGAGGTATAAATGCATTTAGAACTGGTGCCTTTAAAATGGTAAATTTTACGTATTTTCTTTTCTCTGATTACTGGTCTTTACACATTTTTACTTTGGGGGATTAATTTTGGTAGTTTATGTTTGCTAGGGATTTTATATTCTCACAAGCTGCACATAATGCTTAGTTAAATTATTTTGATCATTTCCACATCTATGGAAATAACTCCTTTTTCTTTCCTAAAATTGTGTGAATGTGTGTGTATGTTTGCTAGGGATTTTATATTTTTACAAGCTGCGCATAATACTTAGTTAAATTATTTTGATCACTTCCACATCTGTGGGAATAACTCCTTTTTCCTTCCTAAAATTGTGTAAATGTGTGCGTGTATGTAAATACATATATAAATAGCCCTGGCTTGTGTGACTCAGTGGATTGGGTGTTGGCCTGTGAACCAGAGGGTTGCTGGTTTGATTACCAGTTGGGGCACATACATGGGTTGTAGGCCAGGTCCCCAGTATGGGGTGCGTTGGGGGCAGCCACACACTGATGTTGCTCTACCTCTCTTTCTCCCTTCCTTTCCCCTCTCTAAAAAATAAATTTAAAAAATATTTAAAATATATATACATATATATGCATATATATATGTATATATTGTCTTCTCTTACCTCTATCAGGTTTGTCTAAATATTTTCACTTTCTAATTCTTATGTTTAATACTTAGTTCATTTATCTGTGGATTTTCTTTTTAAATATTAAAAACATTGTGGACCAAAATATCCCTTAAATATAGCATTAGCTATGTCTCAAAATTTGGTGTAAAGTATGTAATTTTATTATTGAATTCATTTTCAATCTTAGCATGTTTAGAGAATATTTTCCCCACTCTATTGAGATATAATTGACATATAATATTATGTAAGTTTAAGATGTACAATATTTTGATTTGATTCATTTATATATTGCAAAATGATTACCACTATAGTGTTAGATAAAACCTCCATTGTGTCACATAATTTGTGTGTTTTGTGTGTATGTGTGGTGAGAACACTTAAGATCTACTCACTTAGTAACTTTCGAGCATAGAACTTAGTTTTATTAGCTATAATCACCATGCTGTACAATAGATCTCCAGAACTTCTCTTATAATAGGAAATTTGTACCCTTTGACCAACATCTTATTTCCCTCTCACCCTGCCCCTGCTAAATTGCAAGCTGGTTTTGATTTTTGGTTATCTTTTTATTATATATCTTTTTTAAACAATATTTATTTATTTTTAGAGAGAGGAAGGGAGGGAGAAAGAGAGGGAGAGAAACATGGATGTATGAGAGATACATCCATCAGCTGCCTCTCGCACACCCACAAATGAGGACCTGGCCCACAACCCAGGCATGTGCCCTAACACAGATTTGAACTGGCAACCCTTCGGTTCACAGGCTGGCACTCAGTCCACTGAGCCACACCACCCAGGGCTCTATATTTCTTTTTTTATTGAGATATAACTGTCATACAACATTGTGTAAGCTAAAGGTGTACAACATGTTAATATATTTATATATTGCAGTATGATTACCACTGTAGCTTTAGCTAACACCTCTATCATATTACATAATTATCATTTCTTTTTGTAGTTGAGAACATTTAATACCTAGTGCTTTAGCAATTTTGAATCTATATTTGAATTTATATTTCTAACATTACAGGATTATAATTAATATAGCCTGTCAAAAATTTAATTTTTAAAAAATAACTAGTTTTTTGGCCCAAGTTGCATAATTAAAATAAAAAAATTTAAGTGTGCCATGAGTTTAAGAGAAGAGTACATTTATTGGACATAATGAAGTTACGCATTTTTAACTTACTGATTATATTTTTCAAATCCTCTTCACTTGTTTTTTTGTCTACTTGGCTCATTAATTATAGAAGAGATATAATCAAATCTCCCAGCATAATTATGAGTTTTTAAAAATTATTTTACTTTGAGCCCTGGCTGGTGTAGTTCAGTGGATTGAGCACCAACCGGCCTGTGACCCAAAAGGATGCTGGTTTGATTCCCAGTCAGGGCACATGCCTGGGTCCCCTGGCACGGGTTGCAGGCCAGGTCCCCAGTTGGGTGTGTGAGAGGCAACCAATCAATGTATCTTTCACACACTGATGTTCACTTCTCTTTCTCCCTCTCTTCCCTTTTTTCTAAAAAAATAAATCAATAAAGTCTTTTAAAAAACTTTTTACTTTGCAAAAATAGACTTATAAGAAATTGCAAACATGAATTATATGTAGTTGCAAATTTAGTACAGAGAGATCCTGTGTAACCTTTACCCAGTTTCCCCCAATGGTTACATCTTACAAAATCATAATATAATATAAAGATTTGACATTGGTACAATATGTGTGTTTATAATTCTTTGTCATTTTGCATGTGTGTAGATTTGTGTAATAAATGCCACAATCAAGATACAGAACTTTTACCCCTTTTGTATTCTTTACCCTCACCATCACCTTTAACCCCTGGCAACCAATAATCTGTTTTCCACCTCCATAATTTTGTTATTATGAGAATGTTATTTTTTTGTTTTTAAAATATATTTTATTCATTATGCTATTACAGTTGTCCCATTTTTCTCCCCTTTATTACCCTCTTTCCTATACCCCCACCATCATTCCCCCACTATAGTTCCTTTCCATGGGTTGTACATATCAGTTCTTTGGCTTCTCCATTTCCCATACTATTCTTAACCTCCCCCTGTCTATTTTGTACATACCAATTATCCTTCTTATTCCCTGTATCTTTTCTCCCATTCTCTCTCCCCACCCCCATGATAACCCTCCATGTGATCTTCATTTCTGTGATTCTGTTCCTATTCTAGTTGTTTAGTTTGTTTTTGTTTTTGTTTTCTTTAGGTTCAGTTGCTAGTTGTGTTTGTTGTCATTTTACTGTCCACAGTTTTCATAATCTTCTTTTTCTTAGATAATATAAAGGGCTTGGTGATGATAAACTCCTTTAAATTCACCTTATCTGGGAAGCACTTTATCTGCCCTCCATTCTAAATGATAGCTTTGCTGGATAGAGCAATCTTGGAATACTTCTTTCCAGCCCCTTCTTGCTTGTAGGGTTTCTTTTCAGAAATCAGCTGCTAGTCTTATGGGAACTCCTTTGTAGGTAACTACCTCCTTTTCTCTTGGTGCTTTTGAGATTCTCTCCTTATCTTAAATCTTTGGTAATGTAATTACAATGTGCCTTGGTGTGTGCTTCCTTGGGTCCAACTTCTTGGGGACTGTCTGAGCTTCTAGGACTTCCTGGAAGTCTATTTCCTTCACCAGATTAGGAAAGTTCTCCTTCATTATGTCTTCAGATAAGTTTTCAATTTCTTTCTCTTCCTCTTCTCCTTTTGGCACCCCTATGATTCAGGTGTTGGAATATTTAAAGTTGTCCTGGAGGATCCTAAGCCTCTCCTCATTTTTTTTTTTTTTGAATTCTTGTTTCTTTATTCTGTTCTAGTTGTATGTTTATTTCTTCCTTCTGCTCCAAATCATTGATTTGAGTCCTGGTTTCCTTCTCTTCACTGTTGGTTGTTTATTTCACTTTTCATAGCCTTCACTTTTTCCTCTATTTTGTGACCATATTCAACCATTTCTGTGAACATCCTGATTACTGGTGTTTTGTACTCTGCATCTGATATACTGGTTATCTCATCACTTAGTTCTGTTTTTGTAGCTTTGATCTGTTCATTCATTTGAGCCAGGTTTCTTTGTCTCAGCACACTTGTTACATTGTAAAGGGCAGAGCCTTAGGTATCGCCAGGGTGGGGCAACCCACATCCCTGTGTTGTGGGAGGGGCCAGAGAGAGAACAATGCTGCTTGCTTGGCTCTCAACCAGTTTTCAGTCACTTCCCCTGCTACCCACAAGCAAATTGGGCCCTTTAGGTGCTGATTCCCAAGTGGGTGGGCTTGTGTATGTTCTAAGACCCTGTGGGTCTCTCCAATGAACTCTCCTGTGAGACTGGGAGTTTCTCCCACTGCCACAACCTCCACAGGTTTTTACAGCCAGAGGTTTTGAGACTTTCTTTTCTCATGCTGGAACCCTGGGTTGTGTGGTCAGTCTCACTCCCCAGTTATTCTTGCTGGTTTATGTGCACACAAATGTGGGAACACCCTGTCCACCAGCCGGCCAACTTGCCATGTGTTCTCTCCACCGTGGCTGCCCATCTTCGCCCCTCCTACCAGTCTGGATAAATGTTTCTTCCTTAACTCCTTGGTTGTAGGACTTCCATACAGTTTGATTTTCTGGCAGTTCTGGTTGTGTTTTGTCTTTAAATTTGTTGTTGTCCTTCTCCTGGCTGTGTGAGGAGGCAAAGTGCATCTACCTATGCCTCCATCTTGGCCAGTAGTCTCTTGAGAATGTTATTTAAATAGAACCATACAGTATGCGACTTTTTGAGATATTTTTTATTTAGCATAATATCCTTCCAAACCATCCAAATTGCTGTAACAATAGGTCATTCCCTTTTATCACTTAGTAATATTCTATATTATAGATATGCTACAGATTGTTTAACTACTGACCTATTGAGAGGTATATTGGTTGTCTCCAGCTTGGGGTTATTACAAATAAAGCTGCTATGAAAATCTTCTACAGGCTTTTCTGCACATTTAAGATTTCTTTTCTCTGGAGTGAATACCCAGAAGTATGATCGCTGGGTCATGATGTACAATGTTTGTTTATTTTTTAAAGAAACTGTCAAATTATTGCCAAACTATTCTCCAAAGTGGCTGTACCACTTTACTTCCCCACTGGCATTATATGAAATATCTAACTTCTCTTCATTCTCTCCAGAATTTGATATTAGTACTATTTTTTAAAAATTGGTTAATAAGTGTGTAGCGACTATCTCATCAGTGTCTGTTTTTTTAAATTATATTTTATTGACTATGCTATTATAGTTATCCTGATTTTTTCCCCTTTGCTCATCTCCACCCAGGGCCCCCTACTCACTCAGGCAATCCCCCCCCCACCTTTGTTCATGTCCATGGGTCATACATATAAGTTCTTTGGCTACTCTATTTCCTAAATTGTACTTTACATCTCCATGGCTATTCTGTAACTACCCACTTATACTTGTTAATCCCCTCACCTCTTCATCCATTCTCCCCCTCTCCTCTTCCATCTGGCAACCATTTGGTGACTAAATTCTTGTCTCTCACTGCTTTAAAAAATATTTGAAAGATTTTTATTTACTTATTTTTAGAGAGAGGGGAATTGGGGAAGAAAGAGAAGCAGAGAAACACTGATGTGTGAGAGATACATCGATTGTTTGCCTGTTGCATGCCGCCAACTGGGGGCCTGGCCCATAACCCAGATATGTGGCCTGACTGGGAATTGAATCAGCAATCTTTCAGTTTGAAGACCAGCACTCCATCAACTGAACCACACCAGCCAGGGCTCTCTCGTTTCTTTTAAAAGCCTCTTTAAAAAAATTTTTTTTATTCATTTATTTTTAGATGGGAAGGAAGAGAAAGAGAAAGAGAGAGAGAGACAGACAGACAGACAGACATCAATGTGTGGTTGCTTCTTGCATGCCCCACACTGGGGACCTGGCCTGCAACCCAGGCATGTGCCCTGACCAGGAATTGAACCAGTGACCCCTTGCTTCACAGGCTGGCAGTCAATCCACTGAGCCACACCAGCCAGGGCCAAGAGCCTCTCTTTGTCTTTAACCCTTGACATTTTAATTATGATATGTCTTGGTGTGGTCCTTTTTGGGTCAGACTTCATTGGGACTCTCTGTGCTTCCTGGATTTGCATGTTTATTTCCTTGACCAAATTAGGGAAGTTTTCTTTCATTATTTTTTCAAATAGACTTCCAATTTCTTGCTCTTTCTCTTCTCCTTCTGGCACCCCTATGATGCGAATGTTGGACCACTTGAAGTTGTCCCAGAGGCTGCTTATATTACCCTCAGTTTTTTGGACCTTTTCTTTTTTCTTCTTCTTGTTCTGCTTGGGTTTTTTTTTTTTTGTTGTTGTTGTTGTTGTTTGCTTCCTTATGTTCCAAGTCATTGATTTGATTCTTGGCTTTATCCACTCTGCTGTTGTTCCCCTGTAAATTGTTCTCTATTCCAATTAGTGAACCCGTTGTTTCTGACTCCATCATTTTTATGCTACTGAAGTCTTCACTAAGTTTCTTGAACATCCTTATAACCAGTGTTTTGAACTCTGCATCTGATAGATTGCTTATCTCCATTTTTTTTAGCTGTTTTTCTGGAGTTTTGATCTGTTCTTTCATTTAGGCCATGTTTCTTTGTCTCCACATTTTGGCAGCCTCCCTGTATTTGTTTCTATGTATTAGGTACAGCTGCTTTGATTCTGTGTTTTGGTAGCATGACCTAACGTAGTAAGTGCCCTGTAGGTTCCAGTGGCACAGCCTCCCCTATCACCGAAGCTGTGTACTTGAGGTGCTCCCTCCATGTGGTCTGAGTACACCCTCCTCTTGTAGTTGAGCTTTGGTTGCTGTCAGCAGATTAATGGGAAGGATTTACCCAGGCCAGTCAGCTACAAGGACTTGGCTGGGACCACTTACCACCAACCTTCACAGTCCGTGGAGGATCATCGTTGCATTAATTTGCCTTTCCCTAATGGCTAGTGACACTGAACATCTTTTTTGATTTTTAAAATTGAAATATTTATTGAGATAATTATAATTCACATGTAATTGCAAGAAAAAAAATAATGCAAAGTGATCCTTTGTGCACTTAGCCCAATTTCCTCCAATGGTAACATTTTACAATGTGCCAACCAGAATTTTGACCTTTATAAAACTCATCATCTTATTCAGATTTCTTCAGTTTTACTCATACATGTTTTTTAAGTTTTATACATTTTATCACCTGTGTAAATCTGTGTATCCACCACCATAGTCAAAATACTGAGTAGTTCCAACATCACAAGGATCCCTGGTGTTGTCCTTTTGTAACCAGACCCATTTATTTCCTGCTCCCACTATCCCTTAGAAACCAATGTAATCTGTCCTCAATATCTAAATTTTGTTATTTCAGAAATGTTATGTAAATGGATTCATACAGCATATAATCTTTCAGAGTTGGTTTTTATCACTCATCGTCATGTTCCTGAAAACTGTCTAAGTTGCTGACAGTATCAATAATTCATTCATTTTCATTACCAAGTAATATTCTCTGGTGTGGATATATCACCGTCTGTTTAATTGGTTACTTGTTGAAGGACATCTGAACTAATTTTAGTTTTTGGCTATTACCAGTAAAGCTGCTATGAGAATTCATTGTGCAGGTTTCTGTGTCAACACAAGCTTTTATGTCTTGGGTAAATACTTGAGTGCAATCGCTTGATTTTATGATAATTGCATTCTTAGTTTTATAATAAAGTACCAAACTATTTCCAAGGGGTTCTGTACTATTTCCCACCAGCAATGTAGGAGAGCCAGTTTTTGTGCACTTTCCCCAGCATTTTGTGTTGTCACCTTTTAAAAAATTTTAGCCATTCTGATAGATGTGTAGTGATAGGTCATAGTGGTTTTCATTTGCATTTCTCTGATGACTAAGAATATCGAACACCTTTTCATAGGCTTTTTTGTTATCTTTATATCCTCTTTGGTGAAATTCCTATTCATGTGAGTGTTTTGCCTATTTACTAATTGAATTGCTTGACTTATTTTTACTGTTGAGTTTTGAGAGTTCTTTGAATATTCTAGATACCTGTCTTTTGTCAGATATGTTCTTTGCAAATATTTTCCCAGTCAGTAGCTTGTCTTTTCATCTTCTTCATCCTTTCCATTCTCTGGTCTTTTTCAGAGCAAGTCTTTAATGTTTGGCAAGGTTCAAATTATCAATGTTTCCTATTATGGATTATGCTTTTGATGTCTTGTCCAAAAACTTTGTGATCTCCAATTCTGTAACACCAGATGAAAGTCCAGCAATTCAATTCTAACTTTAACATCACATCCAATGAGTTAAAGGGCTCAGTCCCATAAGACTGCCCCCACTTCAGATGCCAGTCACAAGCTCTGGGCCATGCATACTTCTGATTTACTGGCTATAAATTGGTGGTTCCCATGACCCCTTCCTCAGGTCCAATAACTTGCTAGAATAGCTCACAGAGCTCAGGAAAACATTTATGTTTATCAGTTTATTATAAAGGATATAATTCAAGAAAAGCCAGATGAAAGAGATGCATAGGGCAAAGTATGAGGGCAGTGGTACAGAGCATCCATGCACTGTCTGGGCATGCTTCCCTCACAGCAACTCTAGCAAGTCTATGTGTTCAACCTGGAAGCTTTCTGAACCTTAGTGTTTAGGGATTTTTATGAAGTTTTTTTTTTTAATGTGGAAGTTCCATTATGTAGGCATGATTGATTAAATCCTTGGCCATTGCTGATTAAACTCAATCTGTAGTCCTTCTCCCCTCCCAAAGAGGGAGGTGGGGGCATCAGGGAGGGGGAGAGGAAGCTGAAAGTTGCAACCCTCTAATCCAGCCCTCTAATTACATGATTGGTTCTTTGGCAACCAGACCCCATCCCTGAAGTTATCCAGGAGCTCCCTAAGAGTCATTTTATCAGCATAAACTCAGACAGGGTAGAAAGTGGCTTGTGAGGAATAACAAACTAACAACAAGTGCTCTTATCACTCAGGAAATTCCAGAGATTATAGGAGATCTGTGCCAGGAACCAGGGACAAAGACCAAATCTGTATTTCTTATTATACTGCATTCTGCCTAGCCCTGGATCCTGAAGATTTTCTTCCATGCTTTTTCTCTAAAAATTTATAGTTTTACACTTTACATTTAAGTCTATGATCCATTTTGAGTTCATTTTTATATAAAGGAGTGAAATTTCGGTTGAGGTTCTTTTTTAAAACTTATGTTTTATTAAATATAGTTGGCACACAATGTTATCTTACCTTTAGTACAACATAGTGATTCATCATTTATATACTTTACAGTGTGATCACTACAATAAGTCACCATACAAAATTATTACAATAGGCTCTGGCTGGTGTAGCTCAGTGGATTGAGCACAGGCTGTAAACCAAAGGGTCGTTGGTTCAATTCCCAGTCAGGGCACATGCCTGGGTTGCAGGCCAGGTCTCTAGTGAGGGCCATGTGAAAGACAACTACACTTTAATGTTTCTCTTCCTCTATTTCTCCCCCTCTTCCCTCTCTCTAAAAATAAACAAATAAAATCTTTAAAAAACAAAATTATTACAATATTATTTTTTTATTTTAAAGATTTTTATTTATTTATATTTAGAGAGAGGGGATGGGAAGGAAAAAGAGTGGGAGAGAAACATCAATGTGTGGTTGCCTCTCACATGTCCCCCACTGGGGACCTGGCCTGCAACCCAGACATATGCCCTGATTGGGAATCAAACCAGTGACCCTTTGCTTCACAGGTCCATGCTCGATCCACTGAGCTACACCAGCCAGGGCATTACAATATTATTGACTATTTTCCCATATATATTACATTTCCATGACTTATTTATTTCATAGCTGGAAGTTTGTACCTGTTATTTCCCTTCACTTTTTTATCCCTACCCCCTAGGTTGAAGTTCTTTTTGCCTATGAATGTACAGTTGTTCCAGCATCATTGAATTGTTTTTCACCTTTGTCAAAAACCAGTTGGCCATACTTATATGGGGCTATTTCTGGATCCCCTATCCTATTACATTGATCTATGTGTCTATACCTCCACCAAAACTACAGTCTTGATTACTGTACCTATGTAGTAAGCTTTAATATTGATTAGAGTGATTCTCTTACTTTATTCTTTGTCCAGACTGGTTTAGCTATTCTAGAGGCTGTGCTTTTCTATATAAACTTTAGAATATGCTTGTCTGTGGATGTTGAACATATTCTCATGTGCTTTTTGCCCTTCTATACCCTCCTTGGTGAAATGCCTATTTATGTCTTTAGCTTATTTTCTAATCAGATTGTTTGTTTCTTCAATGCAAGTTTTGAGACTGAATACTTTTTTATATATTGCTGAATTATATTTGCTAATATTTTGTTAAGAATTTTTGCATCTGTATTCATGAGTGATATTGGTCTCTAGTTTTCTTTCTTTCTTGTGCTATTTTTGTGTAGTTTTGGTATCAGGCTTCACTAAATGAGTTAGGAAGAATATATCCTCTTCATTTCACTCAGTAGGTTTGCCCAGGGTATGAAAAAATTTCCACTTAGTAATAGCAATAATCTTATTTATTCCAAATGCTTCAATTACATTGTTTCTCTTTACTCAGATATAACTGTATATTAACTGCAAGGATTATAACTCAAAATTGCTTTCCTCTGAATTTAGAGATTTCTGCAACTGTTACTGAACAACAAGTGGGGTCCTGCTGCCTGCTACCACCCTCTGGACAAAATTCCAGAGGCAAAGGTTTGGTGATAAAGGAATCTTTATTCCAGGGGTGTCCAACCTGTGCCAGGATGGCTGTGAATGCGGCCCAACACAAAATCATAGATTTACCTAAAATGTTATGAGCTTTTTTGTGATTATGTGTCACAATGTATTTAATGTGTAGCCCAAGACAACTCTTTTTCCAGTGCGAAGTGGAGATGCCAAAAGGTTGGACACCCCTGCAAAGCCATCACTTTAGCCTGTCAAGTCACAGCTTTAATCATTTAAACCTATCATTTAAGGCTTAACTGTAACACCTGGGTTGTCCTAGCATTCTCTCTGTGTTTGGTTATCTTATTTCTACAGGATTAGTTCACAAACTAAAACAACATAATGCACGAAAGCTACACAATATTGGAAGAATGGCAGGCTTCTGCCTCAGAGCCTGTTTCCTCTAGAACAAACCAAGAATAACCCTGCCACCCTCTGCCAGCCCAGCCTGATCCTAGGCTGTGCCCAGAGTTCCTTCCTATCCAAAATATCATCTGTTGGAAAATGCAGGCAGCTGCAGCACAATGCTGGAGGAAGAAAAGCCCGAGAGCCAGGGAGAGCCAGTGCCACTCCCTCCGCCAGAGCCCAAGAGTACTTGTTTTATTTCAAATCTTCTCACCCATTATTCCATGTGCTCTGGAGTCATTCATCTTCTCAGCCCGTCCTGTTCTAGACTGCTTACTATATTGTCTTGGGCAACCTCCTCCTATGGCTCCCCAGTGATCTGATCAGATTTCTCTGTATCATAACCATTTCATTTATAATTACTTAGACTATTCCCCTGCATATTCTCCTGTGATAGGAATATTAGCATATTATGCTCTAAATTCTTTTATGTCTAAAATTGTCTGTCTTTTGCTCTGACAGAAAAATGGTTTTTAGCAAGGGTGGGTTTTAAATTCTGGGATCTCAGTCACTTTCAATAATATGATGTTTTCTTCTATACGGCTTCTATTGTTGCAAAGAAGGAGTCTAGTGCTATTGTGATTCCTTCCCATTGTAAACATGTTGTTTCTGCCTGGAAGTTTAAGTTTTCTTTTCATCCTTTAAATTCAATGCCAAATCCTATTTTGGAGTTGATTGGGTTGCTCTGGGAGTCAAAGAATGAAGTATTTCAGTGAGAGAGGATCAATGATTTAGGGTGCAATAGGATTAGATAATTCAGTGTCATTCATGTTGGGGTAGTGAGTGACAGTCTTGTGGAAACCTTGGAGGGAAATAATTGAGACATCTGTGGATAAATGATTGAGACCTCTGTGGAAATTCTTAAAGTTTAATAAGAGTTGGAGGTCTAAGTATCTAAAGTTATTGATTTGTCCATGAGAGTTATTGATTGGGGCTGAGGTGGTGAATAATTGATTCACCTGGAATTACCAGTCTTTGGAAGTCAGTTTGCAAGGGCCTGTAGAAGTCATTGATTAGGACCTGTGGACATCAGTAATTGAAAGATATTTGATAGTTGATATTTGATGGGCCAGAAGGTCTATTACTGAGGATTTTATGGGAGTCACTGATACTATATATTGGCTGTGAGTTATAGGCAGTCAGGTTTGGCCCACAAGGGCCTTAAGCAGATCCATGGTTGATTTTTTATTGAGGGTACATTGTCTATGTTGGTGATTATTTGAGGAGCCTGTGGAAACCAGTTGATGTCACCTTTGCAACACTGTTTTGTCAGATAGTGTCAGTTAATGATTTAGGGACCTGTGCAGACATGTTGGTTTTCAGGGCCCAAATGGAAATTGGGTGAGGCGGCAGATAATAAGTTTATGCTTTCATCTTTGGCATAAGAAGGTGGGCTCTATAAGTTGCTCAGAGTGTACACTAAATTATACAGAAGGCTGGTTTATGTACAGTGACATGGTCATCCCTCAGCCAAAACATTCTGAAAGCAGCATGAAACAGAAATAATAATTGTTGTGACTCTGCCTTATATAACATACCATACAGCACAGTAGTTAAGAAAATGCACTTTGGAGTCAAGCATACCTGGGTTTGAGTCTTTGTCCTTCACCCTAATCTGAGTAATCTTGGGACAAAGTTCTTAAGATTTCCAAATGGCTGTATCTAATGCTAAAATGGGAATAATGATGATGATGATGATGATGATGATGATGATGATGATGATGATGATAATTCACAGAATGAGTGTGAACATTAAATGAAGTACCTAAAAATATATAACTGGAACATTATAATAGCAATATTTAATATTAATAGAGTGTATTCCAGGTGCCAAGTAGGAGTAAATACTTTAGAAGCATCACTTCGTTTAACCCTAACAATCACATGACACAGGTATTTTACCCTGTTTTAAGATTTAAAAAATTCAGGCAAGTGACTTTCCCAAGCTGGATTTCAAATTCTCATTCATTTTACAACAAATCTCATGAGTTTTTCCATATTTGATGCTAATACTTGTTTGTTTTACTGGATTTTTCTCTTCCACAGTATCCAGCACAGTAAGCATTTCTGGGGTGAATGTGGAATGACCATGTGGACACTGTCCACATTTCTTGGAATCTCTGTGGAGTCCCAGGACCAAACCTCATAGTGAAGGCTGCAGGATCTCCTTCTAGCCCCAGCAGCTCTGTCTGAGTCCACAGATGCCCTCCTGACTTCAAGCTCCTGGTAGGAGCTGAGTTGTCAGCAAGAGGCCCAGGGCTGAGGCTCAGCAGGAACATGCCAACCAACCGGAACTCTCCCCCATGGACCACAGCCCTGGCTGCAGAGGGACGTGGCAGGTTGAGTGAGGTGAGAAGGGAGATGTTTCCAGGGCAGGAATTCATTCAGTAAGGAGATAGTCTCAACCTATCACAGGGCTTCAGAGCAGGGGCAGGTGGATCACCAGGGCAGCATATTCCAGATTCACTGCCCCTGAGATAGATCACTATCTTCCTGCTGAGACCAAGTGGCTCATGTCCCACATCTGGAGTCCTGTGTGTTTCAGTAGAAAATGTGATATAGTTGATGCAGGAAAGGTGGGACAGGAGGGTCAGCACCACACCTGGAGGAGACCAGCTCCCTTGCAGGTTGCAGACATGTCTGTGTGGGGATGGTCACTGGCTCTAACCAGGGATACGTTACATCCTGGCCCCCAGCATAGGCCCTTCACTCTCCACTGGCTCTTTGCAGATGCTTAGCCAATCTCCACTGGAGCCTTCTTCCCCCATGGTCTCTGGGGATTTGCTGATTTCTCCTCTATCATGATCTAAGATAGAAAAATCCCTTTTCTTTGGAATTTAGAGGATTGCGGGATAATGGGGCGACCAGTCTTTACAATCTTTCTAGTTCTTCCTCCTTTCTAAGGTAAACAAAATGGCCTGAGAATGGACATGACTTTTCCTGGTGGCTCAGATTGTGAATGATAGTACTGGACTACAACCCAATCTCCTGAAGGTATCCTCCGCTCTTGCCACACTGCAGCCCAGACCAAGTATCCCACTAAAAGCTCCCCTGGAGAGGCTGTAAACAGAGGAAGATGATGAGAAAGCCAGACCCTACCAGACAGCTCCCTCCTGCAGATCATCTTATGGTTGCTGTCACCTATGGAACAGGCTCATTGTCACAGGGGCTCTTGGTCATGTGGTCATTAGGATAATATTGAACTTTTAAAAAATATTTTATTTATTCATTTTTAGAGAGAGGGGAAGAGAAGGAGAAAGAGAGGGAGAGAAACATCAATGTGTGGTTGCCTCTTGTGTACCCCACACTGGGGGCCTGGCCCACAACCCAGGCATGTGCCCCAACTGGGAATCAAATCAGCAACCCCCTGGCTTGCAGCCTGCACTCAATCCACTGAGCTACACCAGTCAGGTGGATAATATTAAACTTTAAAAATTTATTTTAATTTTCATTATTTAATAATTTTACTATCTTACAATAAAATGTTAGAATATGCAGGTAAGCAAATAGAAGAGAATAAAACATTATTTGTAATTCCAGCATTACCCAAAATGAACTAGTGTTAACATTTAGCTATATTTTCTTTCAGTTGTTTTTTTATTTGTATGTGCATGAGTGCATGTATAGCGGTATAGTGTGGGGCTGTGAGTATGCATATATACTGTATACATATATATTATATAGCTCAAGTTTGAAAATGGAATCATAGTATATGGTGCCTCTTTTTTAACTTGGTAGTTTAACATAATTTTCTAGGCAATAAATATCTTTCTTCATATACACATGATGCATAGCATTATGTCTTTTGGATAAACTATAATTAATTTAACCAATCCATTATATGTACATTTAAAGTGTTTCAGGTTTTCAGTTGTGATTAAAACTGCTGTGTTGAAATTCCTACACTTAAATCTTTTTGCCCAAGTCACTGAAATTATATTTTGAGTCAAAGGTATAAGGTCATTGAATGTTAAACAAATCAGTAGAAAATCACCCTTGGCTAGGCTCTGCTCCATCATGGTGTTAGTTACAGAGCCACATATTGGGGCCACAACAATGTGATCCTCCCCAGTCCTTCTGGACATGGCCTTTTGCCCAGCTGATGTGAGGGAAATTCTAGATGAATAATTCTGGGCTCTGCAAGGCACATTTCTCCATTCATATCTTCCTTCCCAACCACAGATCTATGCCCCTTTTCAAGAAAAGATAGAAATCAGTCCTGGCTGGTGTGGCTCAGTGAATTGAGTGCTGGCCTGTGAACCAAAGGGTCACCAGTTCGATTCCCAGTCAGGGCACATGCCTGGGTTGCAGGCCAGACCCCTAGTAGGGGGCATGTGAGAGGTAACCACACATTGATATTTCTTTCCCTCTCTTTCTCCCTCCCTCCCCCTCTCTCTAAAAATAAATAAATAAAATCTTTAAAGAAAAAAGAAATTATCAAGACCCTAGTGAATAGTATTTATTTGGTTATTATGTGTCAGGATCTTGTTTTTTTTTTCATTAGATATCAGGGATCAGGAAATGGGCACATATACCAAGGAACCAATAAAAATGTCCTCAGGAACAGGGAACAGCTGGTTGGATCAAGAAATAGTGGCTGAAGCTAGAAAACAAGCAGAAGGGGTCAGTAAAAGAAAGGTGTGTGGAATAGCCACTGAGAACAGCTGGAGGGACCAGGGTGTACTTACTGGAGATGAAGGATAGCCAAGGGACATTGAGGACAGGTAGGAGTGCAATAGGAGACAGAAGAAATGAGAAACATAAGTCAGAGGTCAGGGAGCAGCAGAGAGACCAAGAAACAGTTCTCAGGCTTGAGAAGTGGTGGTAGTGGTGTGCAAGGGAGAGCAAGAGCATCCAAGAACAATTAGGTATCTCAACATAGGAGGGACCAGGAGATAAAGGAACTGAACAGCAGCCAGAGGGAACCAGGACCATCCAGAGGAATGAAGAAGCAGAAGACTCAGTTAAATAGAAAAAGCAAAAAGGCTCAGTGTGCTGGGTAAGAGCCTGCAGGACAAGCAACTTTGTGTGGTACCAGGGTGTAGAGAAAAATCTGGGGAGATGGGAAATGCAGAGACACCGGGGAACAAGAAATGGAAAGATGAATCTGGGAGCGAGTAGCTGCCAAATGAAGCAGGGACCAGCTGCTGAGGCTGTAGAACAGGTGGAGGAGCAAGGAAGGAAATGACCCATGGGACAGTTGGAGAGGCAGAGAAGGACCTTGAAGGTTAAGGAATAGCTGAAGGCACTAGGGGCCATATGGAACACAGAACAGCTTCTGAGGTCTAAGACCAGCCAGAGGGAACAGCAAAGGTGTGCTGGGTGTCCACCAGAGGTCCCAGACTAACTAGAAGCCTAGGGAATGGGAGACATGACCATTAAAACTGTCTTGTGTGTGGTAACACCCTGATTGACTAGACAGCTGATAAAGGGACCAGAGAACACACAGAAGGCATAGTATTATTAGTTCTTAAAGCTACTTAGCAACCAAAGGCCCCAGGCAGTGGGCACTGAAGCTAAGGACAGTTGTAAAATTCAGAAAGAGGCTGGGAATCAGTCAGATGTCCCCAGGATAGGGTGACAGGGGTGTCCTGGGATGGGAGACTTCCAGTGCTAAAATAGGGAAAGTCCTGGGCAAACTGACTGTTGGTCACCCTGACCAAGAAACAGAATACCCAGCCAATAGTCAGACATAATGGAAGCGATGCAGCAGAAAAAAGTACAGAATCCAGCTGTGGCACAGACCACACAGAAATAGTATAATTTCATGGTCAAGAGTCTAGGAGCCAACTGACCCACACTCCACAAAGTGTGGTCCATGGACCAGAAATAGCAGCATCAGTTGAGAATGAATTAGCAATGTATTTCAGAACTGCTGAAGAAGCAAAAAAGAATCTAGACTAAGGAATAGCCAGAGGACTAAAATGGCAGTCAGTCTGTGTCTAGTAGAAGAAGTGAGAAAAGCTCATCAGGACCAGAGAACAGGCAAATGGACCCAATCTATAGACAGTAGAGGAGTAAGTGAAAATTACACTAACCTCCTCCCAGGACCAATCTGGAATTATAACTATGGTACTTCATTTTGCCATGTTTAATGTGCACCCACATTTTGTATTCATTATACACAGGATTATTATACCCATGGTATGTAATCATTGTACCCATGTATAATGCACATCCTTATTTTTCCCTCAAAATTTTGGGCAAAACAGTACACATTATACATGGAAAAATACAGTAAATTGTAGAGAAATCATTTGGAATAAACAATTGAACAGTAGCTGGAGAGAAGCCTTATACCTATGAACAGAGAGAAGAAATAACTTCACCACAATGTGACTGGTACAGAGTGTGGAGGAGACATGAGAGGGCTTTCTGGGCTCTCATGGGTGGCAGCTGAAGTACCAGAGGGAAATTTCAGTGGCTGGGTGGTTCCCCCTGGGAAGTATGGGGTCTAAGCCCCAAGTTAGGCTCCCTAGCCTACAATACCAGAGTTGGAAAGGAACCCAGATAACATCCAGCTGTGAAGTGGCAGGGTTTCTGTCTTCCAGGGAGAGATGACTAGAGACACAGAGAACCTCATAAAGGACCAACCCCCCAAAATTTGTTTGCAGTCGCTTATTCTGCGCTCCGGCAAAGGGAGGGAAAGTAGACTAAAGACACTTGAGGAGAGTCTGGGGATGGTGGCTTTGGAAAGAAAACTGAGGGTGCAACCACCAGGATCCTTGTTCTAAGTCATCTCCCATACTGCAGGAGCCATTTTGCTCAGGCAGAGCAGTTCCCTCCGAGTGGCATTAGCCTGAGGGGGAAACAATAGCCCCACCTACAGGAATTACTCTGGCCTACCCTGTGTGCTTAAGCCTGACAGCTGATTATAGACTGACTAGATTAACAACTGAAGGAAACAGCCACAAATTGTGGATAACTGGTAGCCTTGAACAGGTTGCCTAGGGACAGACTGGGACACCATCTGACATCACCAGGGGCAGATCCAGATAGAGAGGATGGGGTAAACACTAGATTCTACTGAGATGAATTCCACTGCAGTCTTCATGATTTGCATTTTTTCTCTCCTGCATAGCTTTTTAGCATTCAAATCTGTGTCTATTAGGTTACTAGCTTTTATGTTACAGTTTATTTCAAATCTCATATTTTGCTCTTCCCTTCTTTTACACCCTTTTACCTTGTTCTTTCCTCTTCTTATTTTTGTTTTAAATTTTATTTTCTCTTTTGCTATGACTGATTTCCATTCCATACTCTTACTATTTCTACCCCCTCCAGCCTCTCAAAACCATTTTTCTTATCATTAGTCTGCCATCTGCCGCCTTGCTCAGCTCTGTCCTCCAACCACCGCCTTGCTGTGAGTCTTCTCTGCCCTGGCTGCCCATCTCCACCCCTCCTTCCAGTCTGAATGAATGTTTCTTCTTGGACTCCTTGGTTGTTGGACTTCCATACAGTTCAATTTTCAGGCAGTCTTGATTATTTTTTGTTTTTAAATTTGTTGTCCTTTTGATTGTGTGAACAGTTTCTTAACCCTTCCTTGACTTTCATGACACTGACAGTTTTGAAGAATGTCTCTCAATTTCAGTTTGTTTCTTGCTTCTGCATAATTAGACTTGTTATTCATTTTTGTCAGAAACATCACAGAAATGATGTTGTGGCCTTCTCAATGCCTCATGTCAGAAGGCATTTAATATCAATTTATCCCTTATTGATATTAACTTTGATCACCTAGCTAAGATGCTATCTGCCACGTACTATGAAGTTACTATCTTTCCCTTTGTAAGTAATAACTATTTTGTTGGGAGATCCTTTTAGACTATGTAAATAACCTATTTCTCATAATTTTGTCCACTGATTTTAACATGCACTGATGATTTTTGCCTGCAACAATTAATAGTTGCTGTTTCCCTATGGTGTATGGAAAACATTCCTCACTTTGATGCTGAAAGGACAATGATGTGTGTCCCAGGCACAGTAAGCACACTTTGATTTGCCACTTGTCACTAATAGGGACTAGAGCTGCTTGTTCCTATAAGTGGAGAAATGACTGACTACAGGATTAGAGCAGGGTGTGTACAAAATTATCTGGAGGAATTCAGTGCTGGAGAGTAATGAGGTGCTTAAAAGATGGGGGCATGCCAAAAGCACAGAGGAGTCAGGTTGAAGGAATTCTCTGGCCAAATCTGGGACAATTTGAGTAGCAATATAAATAATGATAGTAATAGAGTATAAACTGCTGAGTAAAGTAGGAAGTCACCAGTCCATGTGATAGGTAGGTAGGCAGGTGGGTAGGTAGGCAGATAGATAAGAAAGAAGTAAATGCTTCTTCTAATAGCATCCTGATCTTTTATGGTGTGTCCACTAACTTCTCCAATCTTTCTGAAGATAATATTGTTAATTTGTTACAAACTTTTTATTTTGAAATAATTGTAAATTTATAGAAAGTTGCAAAGATGGTACAGAAAGGTCCCATGTAACACTTTGCCCAGTTTCCACAATGGTTACATCTTGCTTTACTAGAGTACAGTATGGCAAATAGGAAACTGACATTGATACAGTGTGTGTAGTTCTCTGCCATTTTACACATGTGTAGATTCCTGTACAATAATCCAGATACAGAACTATTCCATCACCACATAGGTCTACTGGTGTGTTGACATTTTACCAGTTAGAGTGAAATATAGAAAACTTACCTGCCTTTAAGTCCCTTTACCCTCACAGTTTATAATAAAATTGTCTTAAATATTTCTTCTACATACATGGAGATCCACATCAAACAATGTTAGACTTTTTGCTCTGAACTTAAAACATAATTTAGAACACTCAAGAGCAGAAGGAAATTCTGTTTTGTTTACCCATATATTTGTTCTTTCTATTTTTTCTTTCCAATGTTCCAAGAGTCCTTTTATCATCTCCTTTCTGCTTAGAGAACTTCCTTTAGCCTTTCTTTTAGGGTAGGTCTACTGGCAACACATTTTCTTAGTCTTCATTCATTGGGGAGTGTCTTGATTTCCCTTTCATTTCTTCTTTTTTCTCTTTTTAAATGCTTTTTAAATTTGTACTGATATTTTTAGGGGGGAAGAGAGAGAAAGAGGAGCATTGATTTTGTTGTCCTACCAACTCATACATTCACTGGTTGCTTTTTGTATGTGCCCTGACCAGGGATTGAACCCACAACCTTGGTATATCAGGACAATGATCCAACCAACTGAGCCATCCAGCCAGGGCCATTTCTTCTTTTAATAAAAGCTATACTGAGACCTGGCTGGTGTGGCTCAGTGGACTGAGCACTAGGCTATGAACCAAAGGGTCGCTGGTTCGATTCCCAGTCAGGGCACATGCCTGTGTTGTGGGCCAGATCCCCAGTAGAGGGCATGTGAGAGGCAACCACACATTGATGTTTTTCTCCCTCTCTTCCTCCTCCCCTTCCCCTCTAAAAATTAATTAATTAATTAAAAATAAAATAAAATAAGCTTTCTTGAGATATAATTCACATGCCATACAATTTACCCAAAGTATGTGGTTCAATGTGTTTTTTTGTATATTTATAAATATGTGTAACCATTACTACAATCAATTTTAAAGCATTTCCATCACCTCAAAAAGAAACCCTATACATACCCTTAGCCATCACTCCCCTTCCTTGTTTCCCCCCTCCCTACCTCTCCCAACCCTATGTAACCACTGCTCTCTGTCTCTATAGACTTCACTATTCTGGACATTTTGCATGAATTGAATCATATAATATATGATCTCTGTATATGGTTTCTTTCACTCAACATAATGTTTCAGTGTTCATTCATGTTGTAGCATGTATCAGTATTTCATTCCTTTTTATGACTGTATAATATTCCATTATACAGATATACCACCTTGTGTTTATCCATTTGTCAGCTAATGTATGTTTGGATTGTTTACCCCTTTTGGATATTGTAAGTAATACTGCTATAAACATTTGTGTACAAGTTTTTATGTGGACATATATTTTCATTTATCTTGAGTGGAATTGCTGGGCCAAATGATAACTTGTATTTAATCATTTGAGGAACTGCCAAACTGTTTTCAAAAGTAGGTCCACCATTTTACATCCCACCAGCAATGTGTAAAGGTTCCAATTTATCTACATCTTCATCAACGCATTTTATTATCTGTCTTTTTAACTCTAGTCATCCTAGTAGATGTGAGGTGGTATCGCAATGTAGCTTTGGTATGCATTTTCCTGATAATCGATGATGTCAAGCATCTATTCATGTATTTGTTAACTATAACCTCTTTATTTCCGAAGGGTAATTTTGCTAGACACAGAATTCAGGGTTGACAGTTCTTTTTTTTTCACACTTGAAAAATGTTGTGCCACTTCCTTCTCACTTCCATGGTTTTGATGAGCAATTCTCTGTTACTTTGTTTTTCTCCTTTGTAGGTAAGGTGTCATTTGTCTCTTGCTCATTTTAAGATGTTTTCTGAATTTAGATTTCTGAAGTTTGATTATAGTGTGTCTCTGTGTAGATTTTTTTTGTTTGTTTATTCTTCTGGGGTTTGCTCAGCTTCTGGACTCTCTAAGTTGATATCACTTGTCAAATTTGAGAAATTTTAAGCCATAATTTCTTCAAATACTTTTTCAGCCCCATACTCTTTCTCCTCTCCCTCTGGGACTCTGATGACATGAATGCCAGACCTTTTGTTATAGTACCTATAGTACCTATAGTACCTATAGGACCTATAGGACCTATAGTCTTATAGGTCCCTGAGACTGCTTATTTTTTTCCCAGTTTTCGTTCTGTTATTCAAATTGGATCATTTGTGTTTTTCTATTGTTAAAATGTCTGATTTTTCCCTTTGTCCTCTTTATTCTGCTATTGAGCTACTGAGCTCATCCACTGACTTTTAAATTTTTGGGTTATGTTATTTTTTCAGTTCTAAAAGTTCCATTCAGTTGTTTTTTATATCTTTGATTTCTTTGCTAAGACATTCTATTTTTGCATTATAATGGCTACTTTAAAAATCTTGTCAGATAATTCTAACATCTGTGTCATCTTGGTATTGGTATCTATTGTCTCTTTCATTAAAATTGGGATTTTCCTGCTTCTTCATATGATACCTGATTTTTAATTATGTCTTGGATATCTTGGGAAGTATGAGACTCTGGATATTATTTAAATCTTGTGTTTAGCAAGCCTCTGCTGACTCTGTTCTGCTAGAAAAGAAGAATCTCCTTCTTACTGCCAGGTGGAGGCAGACGTTAAAGCATCTCAGAGGGGAATGAGCACCTTGTTGCTGCTGGGTTGGGGTGGAAATCCAAGATCTTCACTTAGCCTAACTGACACTATGGAGGAGGGGCCTCATTACCCCCAGGAAAGGATGAAATTCTGGGCTCCTTACTCAGCTTTTGCTGATGAGAATGGTGGTGGGGGCCACAGTTTTCCTGTGATGCTTGGCTGGAATAGGGCGGTTACTATCAAAAATTTTCTTTCTTGTTGCATTGCCCCATTTCCTGGTCCTTTTGCTAGAGAGAGCAGGCCTTGGAGGGGCAGTTTTTGTCTATGCCAATTGGCTTTCTGGGTTTCCAGCCTTCACAGCACCTGGTCCAGGATATATGGGACAACAAGAAAACACAGGAAAACCACTATGGTGTCATTTGACAGGTTCTGAGGTCCCTAGCCAGTTTACCTTCTCTCCAACTGATAGAGTCTTCTTTATTTCTTTTTTAAGATTTTTAATTAATTTATTTATTTTTAGAGAGAGGGGAAGGGGAGGAGAAAGAGAGGGAGAGAAATATCAATGTGCAGTTGCCTCTCGCGCTGGCCTGTGACCTGGCCCACAACCCAGGCATGTGCCCTGACTGGGAATCAAACTGGTGACACTTTGGTTTGCAGGCTGACGCTCAATCCACTGAGCCACACCAGCCAGGGCTGACAGAGTCCTCTTATCTTTTTTTACATATAATGTCCAGGGCTTTCAGTTGTACTTAGCAAATTAGAGCAAGGGAGAATCATGTCTATTCTACTTTTGTTCATTTGGTAATTTTTAACTTATTTTTTTAACAGTTAACACATTCATTTGGTTTTCTTCCCCAACACCTCAGGTCTCCTTAGTACAGAAAACTGGTCCTGATTAGTTTGTGGGTGGGGTATATCTTTACAGATTATGCAAATAAAAACACGGAAAATATCTTTAACATTTTTCCACAAAGAGAGTAGATACTGTTATATTAAACACTGATTTGTAAAAAGTACTGTTTTTTTTACCTTTTTATCATGAAATATTACATACATTTTAAATAATGCTGCTGTAAATATTCTTGAACATGCCCCTTGCTGCATATGTACACATATTTAATTTGGGCATATTTCCATGAGTAGAATCACTGTGTCCTAGTGTATGCATGCCTTCGGCATTACCAGATGAAGCCAAAATACTTTCCAATATGGTCGTATCAATTTACATGGCCATGGGTAATGAGAGAGTTCTCACTGCATTATATTCTCTTCATTATTTCGTATTTTTAGCCCTTTTCATTGAAGACATTCTGAGGGTTGTGCAGTGGTATCTCATTGTGGTTCGAATTTGCATTCTCTGGTTAACTAAGGTTAAGCCCTTGTTGTGTGTCTATTGATGCTTTGGATTTCCTCTTTTGTAAAATGCCCATTCAAATCCTTTGCCGACTTTCTACTAGGTGGACTGTTTTCTTCCTATTGGTTTGTGAGAGTTATTTATATCCTCTAAATAAGAGCTTTTGTCAGTAATATTTGTTGCAGATATCTTCTCCTATTCTGTGGCTTTATTTTTTCCCTCTTATAATGCTGTCTTTTAAATGAATAGAAGTTTTAAACTTTATTATAGACAGACTTATCAATCTTTTTTCTTTATGGTTAATGTTTTTTGTATCCCATTTGAGAATTATTTTCCTAAACCAACATCATGAAGATATTTGTCTATATTGTCTTTTAAAGTCTTTATTGTTTTGCCTTTCCCCCATACAATTCTTCCAAATGCCTTTTAGCACCCTTTGTGTCTTCCTGTGTTGGTGTTCAAGTCTTTAATTTTTTCTATATTTTATTAAACTCTAGTGCCATTGCTTAGCACAGAATTGACCAGCAAATGTATTGTATCTTGTTCTTACATTAACTAGAGGACTTAATAGAGAACCCATTTTAATACCCATTTTTTTTTAAAACAAATGACTGAATAAGTGAATGAATGTAGTACACAATGAATGTCAAGATACTTCAATAAGTTCTTTTCTCAGAAAATAAAAATGCAAAACTAGGTACTCAGTGAAAACCCTATGATACATTATAGTAAAAGTCATTAAAAAGAACTTCCTATTTATCTTCCTGTTATACCCCCTGCTCACCATGTTGTTTTGAACAGGGTTGTATTGTTACAGGTCTTAGTATCATTTGAGGATGTGACTGTGGACTTCAGCAGGGAGGAGTGGCAACAGTTGGACCCTGCTCAGAGGCATCTATACCGGGATGTGACACTAGAGAACTATAGCCACCTGCTCTCAGTTGGTAAGCACAGCCACCTATGTGTCTGTCAGGGGCCTCAGTGAGGCTATTTGCATTCTCAGCTGCTGAGTGTTCTGGGCCTTTGCAAGTGTGTGTTGATATTATTGTCCTTGATTTGTCTGACACTCTTCAGTCCTTATTCACCTCTGTGATTATTACTTTATTCCCAGTGAAATGTGATTACTTTTCTGAAGAGCAAATGGAATTGTCATTGAAAGGTCCCTGAAGTCCGGTTAGCTGGACTCAATCTTGTATCATGTCCTGTTAACAGGGTGCCAAGTTCCCAAACCAGAGCTCATCATCAGGTTGGAGCAAGGAGATGGACTGTGGACATTGGAGGGGGAAACCCCACATCAGAGCTGTTCAGGTGGGTGAGTGTGGCTCAGGCACATGGGGGACATAGAAATAAATCTCACTTTTGTAGGAGACATTGGTACCTTCCAAAGGCTGTGAAGATAACTTGTCTTGGAAACTGTAAACTTTTGTACTTGCTTGGGGGATAGTTGACAGAAGACCCTCTGATACCTAAATGCCATCTCCAGCTATGACCCAGCTATTGCCACATCTCTTCTGTTGGCTTTTTGACAAGAAAGCTGTCTCAAATCCTGTATACTGGATCACATACATACCACCCTATTTAATCTAGCACCTTTTTATACTTACTACTCCACCTCCATTCCCCTTATCTTAGATTCTTTCCTTGTACATTCAGATACATTTAAATTTCTTTCCTTTTATTCCAATTCCCTATATCCATTACTTATGCCTCCTCCCATGGGTATCTGGTCCAATGTATTTGATCTTTGAATTTGTGTGGTATTTCTCTTAAAGCCTGAAGTATTGGTTTATGAGTATGTACTTTTAGTATATATAAATTATTTTCTGCAGTGTGTGTTAATTCCATTCCTTTTATTCACTTGTTATCTCTTGTCCTTTTGATGATAGCCATTGTAACAGGTGTGAGGTGATACCATTATGGTTTCGATTTCCCTGATGATCAGTGGTATTGGGCACCTTTTCATGAACCTATTGTTCATCTGTATGTTTTCTTGGAAAACTTTCTATTTAGTTCCCCTGGCCTTTTTAAAATTCAGTTGGATTGGAGGGGTAGTGTTTGTTGGTTTTTTTGTTATTGCATTATGTGAGTTGTTTATGTATTTTGGATATTAACCTTTTATCAGATGTATGATTTGCAAATATTTTCTTCCATTACATAGGTTGCTCTTCATTTAGCTGATTGTTTCTTTGGCTTTACATTTTTAACATTTTCTTTATGTTTAGCACATTTATTGTCTTCATTGAATCTTACTCTATTCTGTGCTCTGTTTGTTGAGATGATACATTTTCACCCTGTGATTAGGTATTGATGTTCCATGAAATTGCTCTTAATTACTTCAGCATACATGGCTCTTTCCTTTTTCTCTTCCTCCACCTCATGGGAACTTAGAGAAAAAACACAGGATTTTAGACTGTGTGATAACTGAGGCTTTTAACTCTGTTTTTACAAAGTTCCCAGAATTAAGACCTTGTTTCTATTGCATAACTCAGGGTCTGATCAGAAGAGAGAAACCACATACTAATTTGAACTGGGAAGTTTAACAGAAAGAATTATTAGCTATAATGAAATTGAACTAACAAGGAGTGACTGGTAAAAGTAAAGAGAACTCTAAAGAATAAAGAAATAGCAGGAATAAGGAACAGCCAGCACCTCTACCATTGTGATGCAGCACCCAAGCAAATGCTTCCCCTGCTTCCAAGGGATGAGATCCAGACTTTGCTGCGAGGGCACAACTGTGGTTCACAGAATGACAGAAGGATTTCTGTGGTGCCATGCTGGCAGGAGTTGTTGGAAATCTTCCCTCTGGGATTTCAGAAAGCGGATCATGGGGAAGTGTCTTGCTGGAGGTATTACACTACCAATCATCTGAGCAGGGTGCCAAGGTAAACTACTGGGTGCTGCTGGCTACAATACACCGTGGGGACTGGGTGCTGGAGAAGTCACCCATTACAGACAGGAGCTGAGCTCTAGAGAAGCCCCCACACTGCAAGACCTGGATGCTGGGGAAGTTGCATGTGCATCATGAGCCAGATATTAGCAAAGCTGCCCACACTGCTCTTGCTGAAACAGTGTGCTAAGTGAGCCTACTAGAATGAGGAAGCAAAACCACTTCCCGCTGTGATGTCTCTCCATTATCTTCCACTGACCAAGCTCATGATTGTGCCAGCTGACAAGGGAAAATCATACATGAAGAGACTCAGGTCCATTTTTTGTAGAGTGGACATGAAAGCATGAATTTGGAGTTGAGAGGCAATCAATTGATAATTGGCACACCTATTCTTTAGTTTCCTGAAGTGAAGCATGGAAATTATTCAGTAAATTTAAACTTTAATTTATTGAATTAGGGGAGATAGAGGAGGATATTTTACTCTCTTTCAGAAGGATTGTTCAAGTGTCTGCTAGGAGGCATTCAAAGAACCAAAGAATATATTTGGAAAGGGAAGACAGCTGCATGATATGTTAATGATTTCAGGCTTTGTGTGTTAATATTTTTTGTTATAACACAAAAGTATGCCAAATTGAGTATCAGTGTATGTGGTGCCATATTTATTTATATATTCATAGCAGATACAACCTCCCCAGAAATGTACTGAAATTAGAAGTAATATCATGGGCAATCCATTTTGAATATGCACAGAGGAGTAAAACAACAAGCTTAACATAATGTATATCCTCTCATATAATAATTCTGAAATGAGTAGGTTCATTCAACAAGTCAACCTTAATCCCGACATATCACTCATGGACCATGTTCCAAATTATTGTTCTGCCATCTCCTAGGGCATTGTTGTCAATTGCATGGTTTATGTTGGGTCATTATTGCATCCAGTGGGGAGGGAAAGGAGGAATGCAGAAAATTTGTCCATTGTCTTAAGGCCTGACGTGGAAGTTGCACATATCAATCACTTCTGCTCATACTCCACTGGTGAGAACAAAGTGAAGATGGTCAATGTAATGCCTAGCTACATTCTGTTATTAAAATAAGAGGTAAATTGATTTTGATGGATGGCTTGAAGTTTCTGCAAGAGATGGCTTTCCTTCTATTATTTTACTCTTGTTAAAAGCATATATTTCTGGGACCAAAAAAAAAAAAACCTTGCAGCTGGCCATAAAAGTGGAGCACAGATATCTATTTACTGTCTGTCTATGTCAAGATGACTGGTGTTGTAAGAGTTTTTCTTATATATATAAAAGAATTGATGTTTGATGCACATAAGTTTAATGTTGATGATCATAATGGTTCAGAGAGAAAAGCAAGAAGCAGAGAGATTAGTAAGGTTTTAGAGTTGATATGTAATAAGAACATATGAAGTCTGTCCAGAAAAAGTCCAGCCATTGTTAACATAACAATGGTTTGTGCAACATTGACGTAACCTGGCAGCCAAGGAGAGTGGACTGAAATGCACATGTGTGAATAATGATGACTTCATTGTATTAGTCAGTGGGGGGGTAGACACCATTGAGTGACCATGTGTACTCTGTGGCCACCACATTCAAAATGATGGAGTGAGTAGAGCAATGAGTCTGCATCAGATTTTGCTTTAAGCTTGAATATTCCTCTATGGAAACTATTAAGATGACTCAGAATGCCATGGCCATGGGCAATTGGTGATTGTCAGCTTCATCACAACAACACGCCTGCTCATGGATCACATCTTGTGCAGAGTTTTTTTGCGAAACATCAAATCACCCAGGTGACTCAGCCCCCCTACAGCCCAGATTTGGTGTTCTGTGACTTTTGGCTTTTCCTAAAACTAAAATCACCTTTGAAAGGGAAGAGATTTCAGACCCTTGATGAGATTCAGGAAAATATGATGGGGCAGCTTATGGCAATTGGGAGAACCATGTGAGGTCCCAAGGTGCCTACTTGAAGGGGACTAAGGTGTCATTGTCCTATATACAATATTTCTTGTACCTTGTATCTTCTTCTATAAATGTCTCTGTTTTTCATAGAACATAGCTGGATCCCTTCTGGACAGACCTCGTATAATCTGAAATATTTCTTGCATGCCAGGCTTCCCTTTAACAGAATTTAGTTTCTTCTTCTGGTTACTCTGTTCATTATCCAGACCTTCTACTAGTAGATATGGATTCCCAGCATTCAAATCCCATCTCTCTCACTTATTTGGCTATTTGATCTTCAACAAGTTACATAACTTCTCTGTTTTTTTTCTCATCTGTGAAACATGATTGCTAATGATAGCTACCTCTTAGAGTTTAGTGAGGATTAAATGAGCTGTTATGTGTAAAGCACTGGAACAGTGCCCACTGCATCACAAATGTTATATAATTGTTTTTTATATAGTGAATGTTCTACAAGAATTTTATATTACTGCATTATCTCTATTTTCATTATTGTCATATGGACTCTGTGTTCATCTCGTCTGAATTACATGTACCCTCTATCCTCTGCTAATTATTCTTTGAGTCATTTTCCTTTTTCCTTTTTCTTTTTAGATGAAAATGTTGGGCAAACACAACAACAGAGAATTTCTGGAAAAGTTTTATTCCAGTGTGAGAAATTTGGTCAATCCATAGAAGATTCATTGTGTTCCATTTTAGAATTGTGGCAAGATAATGACCAGCTAGAGAGATATCAAGAAAAGCAAAATAACCCTGTAAGTCATGTGAAAGTATTCGTTAAAGAGAGGGGCTATGAATGTAAAAACTTTGAAAAAGTAATTCATGTGAATACCAAGATTCTTCCTTCAATTAAAAGACTCCATAACTATGACCCATTTGGAAAGGGTTTGAAGCATACTTTAAACTTGCATAATCATAATAAAAGCAATGCAACAATGAGCCTTGATAAGATTTCTGGAAATGGCAAGAATTTTTCCCATAGCTCTTCCTGCACTAAAAATGACAATGCTAATACAGGATCAAATGCTTATGAATACAATCAATGTGGAAAACATCTTGGCCACAAACAAGCTCTCATCCACCATCATAAAATTCACACCAGGAGGAAACTTTGTGTATGTACTGAGTATGTGAAGAGCCTCACCCAGAAGTCAGATTTCTTTGCACATCAGAGAATTAATGCTGGAGAAAAATCCCATGAATGCAACAAAAATGATAAAGTCTTCACTCAGAAGCCCCAAGCTGATGTAGCTCAGAATGTTTATACAAGAGAAAAGTCCTATATATGTACTCATTGTAAGAAGGCCTTTACTCTCAAGTCAAACCTCATTACACATCAGAAAATTCATACTGGGCAGAAACCCTACAAATGCAGTGAATGTGGAAAAGCCTTTTTCCACAGATCGTATCTCTTTAGACATATGAGAATTCATACAGGAGAAAAACCTTATGAATGCACTGAATGTGGAAGGGGCTTCTCCCAAAATTCAGACCTCAGTATTCATCAGAAAACTCACACTGGAGAGAAACTCTATGCATGCAGTGAGTGTGGGAAAGCCTTCACAAGAAAATCAGCACTCAGAATGCATCAGAGAATTCATACAGGAGAGAAACCCTATGTATGCACTGAATGTGGGAAGGCCTTCATCCAAAAATCACATTTCAATACACATCAGAGAATTCATACTGGAGAGAAGCCTTATGAATGCAGTGGCTGTGGGAAGTCATTCACTAAGAAGTCACAACTCCATGTGCATCAAAGAATTCACACAGGAGAAAAACCCTATATATGCACAGAATGTGGGAAGGTCTTTACACATAGGACAAACCTCACTACTCATCAAAAAACTCATACTGGAGAGAAACCCCATATGTGTGCTGAATGTGGGAAGGCTTTCAGTGATCAGTCAAATCTCATTAAACACCAGAAAACTCATACTGGAGAGAAACCCTATAAATGCAATGGTTGTGGAAAAGCCTTCATATGGAAGTCACGTCTCAAAATACATCAGAAATCTCATATTGGAGAGAGACACTATGAATGCAATGAATGTGGGAAAGCCTTTATCCAGAAATCAACACTAAGTGTGCATCAGAGAATCCATACAGGAGAGAAACCCTATGTTTGTCCTGACTGTGGGAAGGCTTTCATCCAGAAATCACATTTCATTGCACATCATAGAATTCATACTGGAGAGAAGCCTTATGAATGCAGTGACTGTAGAAAATGCTTCACTAAGAAGTCACAACTCCATGTGCATCAGAAAATTCACACAGGAGAAAAACCCAATATATGTACTGAATGTGGGAAAGCCTTCACTGACAGGTCAAATCTCATAACACACCAGAAAATTCATACTAGAGAGAAACCCTATAAATGCAGTGACTGTGGAAAAACCTTCACCTGGAAATCACGCCTCACCATCCACCAGAAATCTCATACTGGAGAGAGACAATATGAATGCAGTAAATGTGGGAAAACTTTCATCCAGAAAGCAACACTAAGTATGCATCAGTTACTTCACACAGGAAAGAAACCCTATGCTTGTACAGAATGTCATAAGGCCTTCACTGACAGATCAGACCTCATTAAACACCAGAAAACTCATAGTGGAGAAAAACTTTATAAAAGCAGTGACTGAAAAAAAGGCTTCAGCTGGAAATTGTAACTGGGTATGCATCAGATGGCTCATAGTGGAGAAGAGGAGTGCCTGATGCCACAATCATTGTGCATAGGGAAACAGATGCAACAGACTACAGGTGAAGTGAACAGAATGCAAACAAAGCCAAGTATCCCCCCAAACCAAATAACTGCACCACCACAGTTGATACACAATTCTACATGTAGGGAGACTCTTCAATAAAACCTTTCGACAATAGTCCTGTTTGGTTTTATGACTCATGCAGGGGGTCTCAAGCTCCTGCAAATAGTAGAAATAGAGACCCCAGAAGATGATTTGTAATCTTTTATGTTTCACTTTTTGAATAAAGGACTTTATAAATTTAGCATCAATTAGTTCTTCACACCCTGGAATGTAAAAGCATTCAATATTGGACAAAGTTTTTCAAATTTCTAGGGTGGGGAAAAACGTTTTCATCATCTAAATACCTGCAGGGCACAGAAGTCAAGGCAAAAACCTACTTCAGAATGCAGATCTGTGAGTAGAAGCCAGGGTGTTTGTGATCATTGACATTTAAAACACATAAAAGACTGCCATGAACTATTCTTTCTCTCCCTTTGAGAAGTCACCATCGTATGTTTCTTAAAAATGAAATTTTAAAACTTAAAATGAAGTCTGACTTTATGCATTGGCAAATTAGGTAAAGCTCTAGCTTATGTTACAAGAGTACAGTTATTAAATGTTGCACACATCTAAAGGTGGCATTTGTTCCCTCATTAATTCCATGATGTGGCAACAGGTGATGATTCACACTCGAAAAAATCATGTATACCTTCTAACCCGTACCCCAAAACCTATCATTTACATAAATTGCATGCCATAGACTTCTTATCTCTTTAGTGACTAACCTTGACCCATGAGACTCTGGACTCCCAGTCTCATCCACTGAAGCCTTTGCTTTCTTTGGGATTCTTGTTTGAAAAAGAATGAGTGAGAAATTGGGTTTCAATACATAAAGTTTTGATTTTGTTTTTCTACCAATTTGATTAAGATATATTCATTTTCTACATGCATATTAAGACTACTTTTGTGTGGATTGCTATGGGATAGTCATTTTGCATTGTAGTTGGCTAGTTTAAGATATGATTAAAGCTTATTATAGTTGAATAACTTGAAGACATTTCTAGAAAGAGCATTGCTTTTTTAAAAGTACTGATATATAGATACTTTCTCATTTTCTCTTAAATGTTTTTAAACAATACTCATGAGAAAGGGAGTTTTATTTCTCAAATGCAATTTAATTTTATTAAAGTGTAATGCATACAGAAAATACATATATCATAAGCATACAGCTGAATGAATTCTCACAAACTGAAAATACTCAGATCAAGAAACAGAACATGACCAACACTCTAGAAGCAATCCCTTTGCTCCCTTCCAGGACTTACTACTGCCTCCACAAGGGTAATCACTGTCCTGACTTTTAACAGCATAGACTGGTTTGCACTGTTTTGTATTTTATATACATTAAGTCAAACAATTATATTTCAAATTTCAGTGTATCTTCTTTCATTCACATTATGAATGTTAGATTCATCTATATTATTTAATATAGTTGTAGTTAATTCATTGTCATGTTATATTCTACTATGTGAATATGCTATAATATATTTATCCATCCTACTGTTGATGGACATTTGGATTGTTTGCAGCTTGGGGTTATTAGGAATAGTGCTGCTATAAATATTTTAGTACCTATCTAATGGTGAACATATTCATGAATTTCTGTTAAGTATATATCTAGAAATTAAAATGCCAGGTCATAGGGTATCCATATAATCTGCTTTAGTTTATAAAACTAGTTTTCCAAAGTGGCTGTACCAACAGCAAATTGTGAAGCAAATTCTAGTTAGTCTACATCTTATCAACACTTGGTATTTTCCATCTTTTTTACTTTAGCCATTATGGTGGCTATATAGTGATATCACAGTATTGTTTAATATTTATTTCATTGTCCTCCAATCCCACCATAGTATCTCTCCAAGACAGCTGACTGATATCTGAGTTCCGAGACCCCACCACGGTCCTCACATGGCTGTACCATTTTACATTCCACCTTCAATAAAAGCAATTAATAAGTTTAATTCTTTTAAAAAAATTTTATTGTATTTTTCCATTACTATTTGACCCCCATATACCGTCCTCAGTTTAATTCTTCTCACACACACAAAAGACCAAAACCAGATGGTTTAATTGGTTAATTGCATTAAACATTTGTGAAGATAAATATTATCAGTGCTCCACAAAATCTTTCAGAAAACACAGGAGAGGGGAATACTCCCCAATTCTATGAGGGCAGTAGTACCCTGATACTTAAGCCATACAAACATATCAAAAGAAAAGAAAACTAAAGACCATTATTCCTAATGAACATAGATGTAAAAATCTTCAACAAAATACTAGTAAACTGAATCCAGAAATATGTAAACATATACATCATGACCAACTGGGGTTTATTCTAGTGATGCAAGGTTGCTTCAAAATTCAAAATCATGCAATATGATCTATCCTATTAGCAGGCTAAAAAAGAAAAATCACATGATCTACAGGTTCAGTACAACTTTATCCAATTTCCAACAAGGCTTTCTTCCCTAGAAATTTATAAGCTAATCCTAAAATTTATACAGACATAGAAAGGACCAAGAAGAGCAAAAAGAAGTTTGCCAAAGAAGAACAAATTGGGAAGAAATTCACCTCCCAATTTCAAAATTATTATAAAAGTATAGTAATCAAGACAGTATGGTACTGGCATGGGGACAAAGACATATTCTGTTAATGGAATAGTATAGACAGTCCAGGAGCAAACCCTCATACTTATGGTAAAAATATTCTTTACAAAAGTGTAAAGGTAATTCAATGGAGAAAAAAGTCTTTTTAACATTTACTGAAAGGATAATTGGATATTCACACACAAAAAGATGAATTTAAATCTTGTTTAACACCATACTAAAAATTAACTCAGAATGGATCAGAGATATAAATATAAAAGCTAAAATTATGACAGTTTTAGCAGAAAACAGGAGAAAATCTCTGTGTCTTTGTATTAAGCAAGTAATTCTTACAGAGTACACCATGAAGAAAAGAATGATAAACTGGACTTCATCAGAACAAAAAGGGTCTATATTTCAAAAGACACGATTAAGAAAGGGAAAAGACAAAACAGACTAGGAGAAAATATCTGTAAAACATGTATCTGATAAAGGACTTGTATCCAGAAAATACAAAGAATGCAATAATAAAAAGAAGAAAAACAACCCAGTTTAAATATGGGCAAAAGGCCCTGACTGGGTTGATTCCATTGGACAATATCACACAAGGTGAAAGGTTGCCAGTTCAATTCCCAGTTGGGGCACACGTATGGGTTGTGGGCCAGGTCCCTGCTTGGGGCATGTGTGAGAAGCAACTGATTGTTGTTTTTCTCACACATTGATGTTTCTCTTCCTCTCTTTACTAAAAATAAATGAATAAATAATTTTTAAATGGGCAAAAGATTTCAAGAGACATTTGCAACCCAAGTGCCCATCAGTAAATGAGTGGATCAAAAACTGTGGTACAATTACAAAATGGAATACCACACAGCAGAAAGAAAGAAGGAACTCCTATCCTTCGTGATAGCATGGATGGAACTGGAAAGCATTATGCTAAGTGAAACAAGCCAGGGAGTGGAAGACAAATACCATATGATCTCACCTTTAACAGGAACCTAAACAACAAAACAAACAAGCAAGCGAAATACAACCAGAGACATTGAAATAACAATCTGAAAGTAACCAGAGAGGAGGGGGGAAGAGGGATAATATGGGACAAGGGGGGGACCATCAAGGAACATATATGAAAGACACATGGACAAAGCCAAAGGGGGTGGGTTTCAGGGTGGGAGGCAGGGATGGGTGGGGTGGGGTGGGGTGGCATGGTGGGATAAAAATGGAGACAACTGTACTCGAACAATAAAAAAAGAAGATATACAAATAAGTACATGAAATATGCCCCACATCATTAGTCATAAGAGAAATTTTAATGAAAACCACCATGAAATACTACTTTTTTGGTACAATACATATACTGAAATGGCTATAATAAAAAAGACAATCATAACAAATGTTGGTAAGGATATGTAGAATCAGGAACTTTTATACATCTCTGGTGTGAATGCACTAAAATGGTATAGTCACTTTGGAAAAGTCTGGCAGTTTCTAAAAAGTTGATTATAAATTTACTGTAGGACCCAACAATGCCATTCCTATTATGTACCCAAAAGATATGTAACGTGGTCACACAAGCACTTGCGCTTGAATATTCATAAATGCATTATTCATATGAGGCAAAACATAGAGACACTCCCAATATCAATCAACTGGGGACTACATTAAAAAAATGCAGTTCCCCAGAGCAAGGGATATAAAGGAAAGAATAAACAAATGGGATCTCATCAAAATAAAAAGTTTCTGCACAGCTAAAGAAAACAGCATTAAAATAAAAAGAGAACCAACCATATGGGAAAACATATTTCCCAATGATACCTCAGACAAGGGTTTAATCTCCAAAATATACAAAGAACTTACACAACTCCACTCCAAGAAGATAAGCAACCCAATTAAAAAATGGGCAAAGGATTTGGACAGACATTTCTCCAAGGAGGACATCCAGAGGATTCAGAGACACATGAAAAGATGCTCAATATCGCTAGCCATCAGAAAGATGCAAATTAAAACCACAATGAGATACCACTTTACACTGGTAAGAATGGCCATCATAAACAAAGCAACAAACAAGTGTTGGAGAGGTTGTGGAGAAAAGGGGACCCTAGTTCACTGCTGGTGGGATTGCAGACTGGTACAACCACTATGGAAAACAGTATGGAATTTTCTAAGAAAACAAAATGGAACTGCCTTTTGACCCAGCAATTCCACTGCTAGGATTCTATCCCAAGAACCCTGAAACACCATTCCAAAAGAACCTATGCACCCCAATGTTCATAGCAGCACAATTTACAATAGCCAAGTGTTGGAAGCAACCCAGGTGCCCATCAGTAAATGAACGGATCAAAAAACTATGGTACATATACACAATGGAATTCTATGCGGCAGAAAGAAAGAAGGAGCTCCTACCCTTTGCAACAGCATGGATGGAACTGGAAAGCATTATGCTGAGTGAAATAAGCCAGGCGGTAAAAGACAAATACCATGT